>CAODLS010699010.1:0-18060 GCA_948243855.1 Flueggea neowawraea
ATTAATCTTAGGTGACAAAGGAACAATTCATCGAGCTAGCATGGAAATCAGGCAAGTTCGATGAGGACAGCCTAGAATTCCAGAGGAGAATCTTACAATCATCGGGCATAGGAGATGAGACCTACATACCAAAAGCAGTCACGTCACAAGAGAATTGTGCAACCATGAAAGAGGGTCGTTTGGAGGCCTCAGCAGTAATGTTTGGAGCACTGGACGAACTGTTCGAGAAGACCAGGGTTCGGCCTAAGGATGTAGGCATCCTAGTTGTGAACTGCAGCATTTTTAACCCAACCCCATCGCTCTCGGCAATGATCATAAATCACTACAAGATGAGGGGTAACATTTTGAGCTATAATCTTGGTGGTATGGGCTGCAGTGCAGGGATTATATCACTGGACCTTGCCTGTGACATGTTACAGGCCAACGCTAATATCTATGCTGTGGTTGTTAGCACTGAGATGGTTGGCTACAATTGGTACCCGGGTCGTGAACGATCCATGCTCATCCCTAATTGTTTCTTCAGAATGGGTTGCTCTGCAGTTCTCTTGTCTAACCGCAAACGCTACTATACTCGTGCCAAATACCGACTTGAACACATTGTTCGAACCCACAAGGGTGCTGATGACCGCAGTTTCAGGTTCGTTTAATTTACGCATGTTATTTCGTAATTGTGTTTAATAGATCCTTGTTAGTAGCGAGAGTTTTCTCTATAGATTATTTAACATAATTGGTCAGTCACTTATAAGATAAAGTCCTCTGATAGATCAAACCTGACAAGGCTTCCAGAGATCCATGTATTGAGCCCTTTTTTTCCCCCCGGTAAATTAGCTATATTTGGATGTTAGTAGTAAAGTTTAAATCTCTAGTTATTTTTTTTTTTAATTTGGGATCAATATCACCAGACGTTGACGCCAAAATAAAAAAAAAATATCACCGGGACTAGATGATGTGAAAATAATTAAAGATCCTCTTTATCTGGTGTGCATGGGTGAGATGTCCATTTAATAGCTGCGTCTACCATATCACTAATGTGAAAAGTGCTACACTTATGAGGTCCACCAACAAAACAATCAATCTAAGGCTCGCCTTTTCTGATAGTATTAAATAAAATGTAAGGTAAAGTTGACTTGTAATGTCTCATCTGCTGTGCATTTAATTATCGATCTGCCAACCCTCCTGATATCAATATACAAACTTAAGTCCAAACTGAATTTACATAGAAATTTATAGATTAGTTGCTTGTTTGTTTTAGGTAGATTAGGTGGACGTAAATTATTTTGATAAATAGGAAAAAATTAGAGCAATATGGTTTTTTAGGGTGTAAATAGTGATATACAATTTTTTTTATCCAAAACAAACACTCCATAACTGTAGGTTTTGAATCTTATTACCAATTTTAGATCTTAACTGTTAATTTTGTTTTAAAAGTTTTTTCTAAATGGTAAAATATATCCAACGCAAACATTGGTACGATATGTTCTTTACGTTTCCTTTACGTTTCGTGTAATGAAACCACTATATGATACAATTTTTCTTTTAGAACAAAACGGAAAAATCAACTGTATTAATTTCATAATTTTCCATTTACCTGATCTCATTCTAATATATTAAGGCGTCTGCTTGCAATTACTCAGGTGTGTATACCAGGAGGAAGATGAGCAAAAGCTGAAGGGTCTGAAAGTTAGCGAGGAGCTCGTGGAAATAGGAGGTGATGGACTCAAGACAAACATCACCACATTAGGACCTCTAGTCCTACCCTTTTCAGAGCAACTCCTCTTCTTTGCTACTCTGGTTTGGAGACACCTAACTGGCAAAAACAACAGTAATGGAACATCCTCAGGCTCATCACCCTCAAAACCATATATTCCTGACTACAAGCTTGCTTTTGAGCACTTCTGTGTTCATGCATCCAGCAAAATCGTGCTCGAAGAGCTGCAAAGAAACCTGGAATTGAGTGACAAGAACATGGAGGCATCAAGAATGACACTTCACAGGTTTGGCAACACTTCGAGCAGCAGCATTTGGTATGAGTTGGCTTATTTAGAGGCTAAAGAGAGGGTTAAGAAAGGAGATAGAGTTTGGCAGATTGCCTTTGGTTCTGGGTTTAAGTGCAACAGTGTTGTATGGAAGTCCATGAGACGTGTCAGGAAGCCTTCTAGGAGCCCATGGCTTGACTGCATTGACAGATATCCTGCTGCTGCTTTTGCCTCTTCGGGTTAGTTAGTACAGGCCATGTGTTGGTTTAAACTGGACTATCTTTAGTTATTTTCATTACCTTGTTTTCCCAAACAGGGCC
This sequence comes from Flueggea neowawraea, assembly GCA_948243855.1. Lineage (NCBI taxonomy): Eukaryota > Viridiplantae > Streptophyta > Magnoliopsida > Malpighiales > Phyllanthaceae > Flueggea > Flueggea neowawraea. The sequence goes on from CAODLS010699010.1 coordinate 2,297, forward strand.
TTACATGTCTTGTCACCAAAGTAGGACACATTCGGCGTACGGCGAAGCTTGGTGTGTGAAATTAATGTTTCGAGGACTAAAATGAGGCATTTATAAGTGCAAGTTCTCAAAACTGAAATTACCATGAAATCTTTACTGTTAGTCTAAGATAAGCCCTTTCAGTTAATTTTTTTGTGTCGTCACTTTGTTGTTGTTAGGTTTTACAGGAATACTATGATATTGGAGCACTTCCTCCTTATTTTAAAGTATAATTTTAGTATAAATAGAGAGTATATTTGATTAGAAAGAGTAAAAGTTAAATTGCTCTCCAATCTTACACTTTAGAATTTAATGTTTATTTTATTACTTTCTATAAAAGGATTAATTTTTAATTGTTTTCCATCTCTCTTTTGCCATTTTCTTTTTATTATAATTTCAACCAATAGAATCAAACTTTCATTAATGACAAATAATACAAGGAGTAATTTTTTATTTTATTTTTAAGATTATAAAGAGTAAGTTGGAGTTCTGTTTTTGAAATTTTTTTTATAATAAATAGTTTGACAAATAATATAAAGGATAACTTTTTTATGTTATTTTTAAGATTTAAAGAGTGGGTTAGAGTTGTGTTTTTGAAAATTTCTTATAATAAAGGGTATAACCCATTCTTCTCATGTGGGTCAATGTCGAAAGGTTGATTAGGTTAAAATTATGGGTAAAATTTATAGTGGTCCCCGAGATTTGATATATTATTCAAATCGGTCCCTATTAATTCTAAATTAGCTTCTCCGGTCCCTCCGTCTATATCCGTTAGACAAATATAACCGGTCACGTCAGAGTTTCTGACGTGACACATGACACCCACTTATTTAAAATATTTAATGACAATTATACCCTTATATTACTTTATTTTCCCTTTCTCATTAACACACACACTCTCTCTCGTTCTCTCTCTAATAAACCAAAACCATTGTCTCCCTCTCATCAGCTCTCTCTCTCTCTCTCTCTCTCTCTCTCTCTCTCATATTCTTCATAGATCATTCTCTTCCTTATGAAAAACCAATAAACCACACCAACACAAATTGCTAAAAATCCAACACAACCAAGCAAGAATCTTGATTGCCTCAACCCAATTCGTCTTTTCTTTCTCTCCCCCTTCGCCACCATCATCATCTTCCTCCACCACTATCATCCCCCTCCTTTGCCACCATCCCTGCAAATCCAGAAACGATTTTTTTTCCAAATCGCAGGAGAGGGAATCTTCTCTCTCAACTCATAGTCAAAAAATCTCAACGCAAAAAACACAGCTAGTCACCAAATCACCCAATATCACACAACTAGGCACGATTGTTTTTTTTTTCCAAATCGATGTAGCCACCTACAAAAAATAAGCAAAAACACACAATTCATCACTGTAACTCTCCAGATCTCAACTTATGCCCAAGCTCATTTCCAATACCAGCAACAAATTTTGCATATGCAGATTCAAAATTTAATTCCAACTCAATAATTAGAAGCAAAACAGGAAAAGTCTATGGAACAAATTCAAAAAAAAACCTCCAGTATAATTGAACCCAAATTAGTGAACTTTATCTTCTCAAATCATTGGCCTTCACCTTCTCACATCTGTATCATTTAGGTTTTTGAAACAATGGGTTTTTGTTTGAGGGCAGTAATGGCGAGACAGCCGACAAGCAATTTGGCGACGACCTTACCAATTTGGGGGACGAAAAGAGAGAGGGACGCGACGGAGACTAGAATGCAAAGCCAATCGAGTCATTTGAGGAGGGTTTAGAGGGGAGTTAGAGAGTGATTAACGGTGGCGTGGTTTATAGAGGAAGTGGATGGGTTTGGGAGTGGTGGGGCAGAGAGTCAGGTGAAAGAGGTGAGTGAAAACGATGAGGAAGAGAGAGTCGAATGGTGGTGGCGGATCTAACCGGGGGATCGATGAAGAGAACTAAGGAGAGGTGAAGAGAACTGGAGAGAGAGAGAGAGAGATCGGTGTGAGGCATAGAGAGAAAAAGAACAAAGAAGAAGAAGAACTGGGTTGAGAGTATGATTTTGTGGTGGTGGTTTGGGTTTTGTGGTTTGGTTGGTGGTTTGGTTTCAGGTTTGAAAGTGTGTGTGGTTTTGATTTAGTGTAGGTTGTGGTTTTGGGTTAGAGAGAGTGTGTGTGGTTTTGGGTAGTTTAGGTTGTGATTTTGGATTAAAGGGAGAGAGCATGTGCTTTTGAGTTGGGTTAGGAATTGGTTATTAAAGTGATTGGTTTGGTTTGATTTGATTTCAATTTATGCAATAAATTCTTTTAAAACTAGAGGGCAAGATAGTTTTTTTATGTTTTCTGTTGAGTTTGACTGATGGTGTTAAGGCCTAGGGACCGAATCGACTAATTTAAAATTAGTAAAGACTTGGTTAAATAATATACCAAACTTTGAGGACCGCCGATAATTTTGCCCAAAAAGAAAAGATAAATCGGTAGAATAGTGTAAGCAATTGAAAGAAAGCAAAAGAAAAATTGTCAACTCTCGAGTCTTGACCACACGTTTCAATTCTAAATTTTTAATCTTTTCTTTCGTTCTTTCTTTCCATGCATCCTTCCAAACGACTTGGTCTTTGGTCCTCACACCCTCTTCAGGAAACCGCGTCTCTTTTTCGCCGCTGTTCTCCAAAACCCACGACCATAAACAGAAATTAAACACACCCATTCCTCAATCACCATGATTTCATTAATCTTCTATGGCTTTGTTTCTTCTTAATCAATTTCTTTCTCTTCTTCTATTACTTCTCTTATCTTGTGTTCCATTTGTTTGTTCACTCTCCACCATTGCCATCTCCGAATCTTCTAATAGAACATTGATCTGTGGGATTATCCCACTTCCCGGTAACCCACGACTGTCCTATTTGAACTGTTCAAGCTTTCCCAGAGTGACAACTGAAGTTCCTTTCATTCCCGGCAACACCACCTATTCTGGGATAGTTGCTGGGGAAGGTTCTGTATGCGCTTTGGGTTCGTTCTCTTTACCTTCTAATTCAACCATTGTATGTTGGAGATTCTCAGACAGCAATGTTTCTGCTAGTGCCACTTATCATCGGATATATCAAGGGGAAGCTATTGTCGAGCTTGAAGCTGGTGGTTCCAATATGTGTGGTGTTTCTAATGCCACGAATCGCCTCCAGTGTTGGCCACAATCGAGATTCGACAGTCGCAATTTTGTTGAACCGTGCTTCAGCATTGCTGTAGGCGACGATTTCTTGTGTTGTTTATCTGAATCTCGAAAGATTACGTGCCGAGGGGGAGATACCCAGCAAGTCCCTGATGGAAATTACAGTGTAATTTCTGCTGGCTCCACTTATGCTTGTGCTCTCAACTACAACGGTGATATGGTTTGTTGGGGAAGAAGGGCTGCCGGAATGAGTCAAAACCCAGAAGGGAAATTCAAATCAGTGGCCTTGGGAGAGAATCGTGGATGCGCCTTAAGGAGTAAAAACGACACAGTAGTTTGTTGGGGTCAGAATAATTTCAGTCTACCAGAGGATTTACAGGGGATACACTTCATCACCATTGAAGCAAAGAAAAATGTGTTTTGTGGACTTTCATCCAACTATTCTTTGTATTGTTGGGGCAATGAAAATCTGGGTTCCTATTTCATGGTATTTGAAGAGGTATTACCGGGACCATGTAGGAATTTTTGTCCTTGTGGTCCATTACCAGGATATGGCAGATATTGTCAGGCTGGAAACATCTGTCAGCACTGTAGTAGTAATACTAATACCAGTCCTGTGCCTTCACCATTGTTTCCTCCTCAAAGAGAATCCAGGAGCAGTGGCTGGAGTAGAAGAATGATTGCTTTCCTGGTTGTTGGATGTGTGGGAACATCTGCATTATTGCTAACTGCAGCTTTTTTCCTCTTCAGCTACTGCAAGTGCAGGGGATGTCGAGTTCATGATTCAGGGCGCTTGGATGAAGCTGGGTCGAGTTTGGAACAAGGTCAAAGCCAAAGGCAACAAGTCCCAGAAGTTGGACCAGCACCAGTTCTAGAGAAACGACTTAGTCAACTGGCCAGTTTGGGAAATGCTGGTCAATTGGAGGAATTTTCTTTGCAGGTGCTTCTGGAAGTCACAGACAATTTCTCTGAGAATCACAAAATTGGAACCGGCAGTTTCGGTTCAGTCTATCATGGTGTTTTAGAGGATCGCCGAGTGGTGGCAATCAAACGAGCAGAAGGATCAAGCAGCAGTTGCTATGCGATAGGAAGCAGGCGGCAAGAGGACAAGGACAATGCGTTTGTTCACGAGCTCGAATCATTGTCACACCTTCACCACAAGAATCTAGTCAGATTACTGGGATTTTGCGAAGAAGACAGCGAGCTTGTACTGGTCTATGAGTACATGACGAACGGAACCTTAAATGACCACCTCCACAAGCTTCAGAGCTCGCCCTTAATGTCCTGGCCAGCGCGCATTAAGATAGCATTGGACGGGGCCAGAGGAATCGAGTACCTCCACGAGTACGCGGTCCCAACAATCATTCACCGAGACATCAAGTCATCCAACATATTGCTCGACGCCACGTGGACTGCCAAGGTGTCAGATTTCGGCCTGTCGTTGATGGGTCCTGAGGACGACATGTCACACCTATCCCTACGCGCCGCCGGTACAGTTGGTTACATGGACCCTGAGTACTACAGGCTCCAACAACTAACCACAAAGAGTGACGTGTACAGCTTCGGAGTGGTGTTGCTCGAAATATTGTCAGGTTACAAGGCCATACACAAGAATGAGAATGGGATACCAAGGAATGTGGTGGATTTTGTGGTGCCATATATTGTGCAAGACGATATCCATAGAGTTTTAGACCCGAGAGTGCCACCACCAACTCCTTACGAGATTGAGGCAGTGGCACATGTTGGGTACTTGGCTGCTGATTGCGTAACACTAGAGGGTAGACATAGGCCATCCATGACAGAAATTGTAAATAGCTTGGAAAGAGCTTTAGCTGCTTGTTTGGTCCACCCAACCTCTCTCTCCAGATCCACCACAGGTTCCTCCACATGATTGGGATTGCTTGGCTCGAGCCAGACCCATCCATTACTTAGTCAAATTTTTGTAAACTAGTTTTGGCCTTATTTTTTCTTTTCCACCCATGAATAGCAATATATATTTTTCTTCTGTTTTTTTTAAGATCACTTATTCGTTCATTATGGTCAATGTATCAACCTTTAAAGATGTTGATTATACGGCACTTTTTAGGGTTAATTACACTGTACACATTATTTACTTTTTTAATTATTGTGGGACGGAGGAATGATTTCGTCTTAATTCCGTGTGACGCCCATTAACTTTTTATAGGCAAACAATTAACTTTTTATACGTTTCTCTCTTTAAACCTCCGTATACCTTTTTTTTTTTTAACTGTTTCAGTTCCCACAACCTCACTCACGTCTCTCTCTACTTTCATTATTGTCTCCACTCTCTCCTTTCTGTTTTCCTCTTTTTGTCTCTCTCTCTCTCTCTCTCCTCCTTTCGTCTACACACCAGCACTGCCTCTCTCTTTCTCTTTCTCCCTTTCTGCGATCTCGACCTACATTTGCTTCTTCGCACCAGAACGCGTTGACTGAAACTTTAGATCTGAACTATTCCTTGAATACATCGAGCGTCGTGTGTTCTTCCTCCGCCACCGATCTGCACTGCTGTTGTAAGATTTCTTCTCCGCCTCGTCCCGTTGCTTCGATAGATCCGTTGATTCTTGAATCTCCGAGATCTAACCTTCACTCCAATCTCTCTCGTCGTATGTGTTCTCTTTTGAAGAAATAATTTGCTCACAATTTGATTCCCACGGATTCTAATGATGTGTTAGTGCTGTTGGAGAAACAAAAAAAAATATTAGTTGCCTTCTTGGTGATTTCTAGTTTAATTTTGTCTAATAAGGTCCGAATATCATACTATTGTTTTTGGATAGGCCTGGCTTTGTTTTCACCTACACAAGTTCTGTAATTTCACTGTATCTGTTTGTTTGTCTATTTTTTTTTGGTGTTTCGTGCAAATTACTTTGTTGCAATTTTTTGATAGTTGCTTAAGTGTTTTTGACTATAGATCTTTTTGATTTCTTTGGGTGAAATCTGATTCCCTTTGTTTTCATTTTTTGCAGGCAGGTGATGTTTTGGGTCGTCGAAGAAGATGCTTTATTTTCTTCTTTAAAAAAAAGTTTATAAAAGTTTATAAAAGGATTATTTATGGTTTATTTTAGGTTTATTTTAAGTTTTTGAAAAGTTCTTCAAGGTTTTTGAAAATGGTTTATTTGAGGTTTATTTAGTTTTTAAAAAGTTTAAAAGGTTATAAAAGGTTTATTTTTGATTTTTTTTGGATTTTGAAAAGTTCTCAAAATTTTATTTAAGGTTTATTGAATGTTTATTTTAGGTTGCTCTTTGCTAGGGTTTGGGTTTTTTGTTAGTTTGACTTCATTCTTATTTAATGCAACAACAGTTTTTAAAAAAAAAAATTATTTTTAAAAAATATTTATAAGTTTTTACAAAAATTAAAAAGGTTTATTTGAAATTTATTTTAGGTTTATTTGAAGTTTATTTTAAATTTTTTTAATATTTATTATAGGTTTATTTGAAGTTTATTTTATGTTTATTTTAGATTATTTGAAGTTCATTTTAGGTTTATTTGAAGTTTATTTTAGGTTTGTGTTTATTTTAGGTTTATTTTATAAAATTCAAAAGGGTTTATTTAACAATTTTTTAAAAATTATTTTATTTTTTATTTTAGGTTTATTTGAAGTTCATTTTAAGTTTATTTTAGGTTTATTTTGTGTTTATTTTACATTTATTTTTATTTTATTTGATGCTTATTTTACGTTTATTTTAGTTCATTTGAAGTTCATTTTAGGTTTACTTGAAGTACTTTTTAGGTTTGTTTTGTATTTATTTTGGGTTTATTTTAAGTTCATTTACAAATTTCAAAAAGGTTTATTTAAGGATTTAAAATGTTTATTTTAAGTTTATTTTAGGTTTATTTGAAGTTTATTTTACGTTTATTTTAGGTTATTTGAAGTTAATTTTTAGTTTATTTTATTTTGTAATTTGCTTTTTAATGGGATAATTAAATGAATATATCCTTTGAAAATTAAAATTACAAAAATATTCCTAAATATTGTGGTTTTCAAAATTTGTTCTATACTTTATATTTGAAACGCTGCATTTTACATTTATATGAAAAAAATTAAAATTAGGAAAAAATAGCCGAAAAGCAACCAAATTGGGTATTTTTTGGTTATTTTTTAATTTTTTTTGTCTAGTTACAGCTTGGTGTATAAAAGGTAAAATTTTGCTTATAAAATATCAAAGTGTGGAGTAATTATGAAACTACAATTTTTTGGTGTATAAAAATAATTTTTAAATTTTAAAAGTCTTAGGCCGTACTTTTTTCTTTTTAATTATTATTTTTTTCTTAGATATTGAAAAAAAAATAAAAAAGACAAGTTGATTAAAAAAGCAAATAAAATAATTTAAAACTAAAAAAATCATTAAATTTTAAAATTGAAAAAATAGATGAAGAGAACAAAAAAAACTTACTCTAAGTGAAAAAAAAAAGTCAAAAAAGGACTAAAAGGAAGAGAACAAAATAAAACAGGGGAAATAATTAAATAATTTTGTACCAATATTATGAAAATATTGTAAAAAATAAGTGTTTTAAAATGTAGATTAACTTTTATTTTAGTTTTTGTTTTTTATGTGGTTTTCAACTAGTGTTGATATTAAAAAAAGCAAAAAAAAAAAGAAAACTAAAATAATAATTTAAAGCTAAATAAAAAATAAGACAAAAAAATAAATCCAAATAAAAAACGAAAAAATTAAATATGGAAAAATTGTTGACGTAAGTGAAAAAATAGATAAAAAGGACTAATAAGTAAACAAGAAGAATAAATAAAGACTTAATCAAAAACTTGAAAAAAAAAAGGTGGAGTTGCTTTGGGAGGTGATACCGAGAGTATAGAAAGAAGGGTAGGTGTCATGGAAAAAAAACAAAAAGTTAAGTGTTTAGTATAGGTAATTAAAAAAGTTTTTTCATTATTTTTGTAAGTTGCCCCACTTTTTATATCAGTTTTTCAAAGCAGTAATTGACCTAGAGTAAGTAAGTAGGCTTTTCCACCCATTACAACCGAATCAATTTAAAATAGCACACATTTATTTTCATTTAAAATATGAAAATTCAAAATTGGAAGGTGTCAAATAGATTGCCAATTATAAAACAAATGAATACTCAAACTTCAAAAATGCCAAATCTATAAATCAACACAAATCACGCCTAAAACAGCACAGGATCAACTTCAAATCAAACACTACCATCTAAAAAAACTCCAACCCTCTCGGAAAGAAACTACAATATGAAATCGCGATCGCAATTACTTCCTAAAAATTCAAATCGGTTCCGATCAACAAACAATTTGCGATATCAAATCGCGATCATTTCTTTCTAGCATTCTACAATTCTTCAAATCCAGTAGAATCTCAACTCATAATCTATTTCGATAAACAACAAAACTCCATCAAAATGCAATAGAATCTCATCTCATCATCTGCTTCATCAACAACAAAACCTCAATTGACATTGAATCGAAGAAGCGCTTGCTACACTGCGAGGAAAACACAAGAAAAAGGTAAAAACTCAAACTCAGCATCTATTAAACTCATTGACACTGTTACATTTCCAATCGTGTTGCATAAACAAACAAGTTTTAACAGAACTAACAAATCTAATTTGCGATTTCAAAATCAGATGTTCAAATGTATACAATTGTATAGAAAACAAACGAAATTAAAGCAAAACTGATATTTCTTGTCGTATCACGTCTTCTTAAGTCTTCAGAGATGTATGCTCGAGTCTTAACATGTCTTATGTAGGTATGAAAGGGTCTTCAAGGGTCTCAAGACATCTCCACTGGCGATCTCCAAGAGTCTCCATGGGTCTCTACTAGGGGTCTCCAGGTGTCTCCACTGGGGTCTCCAATAAAAATGAATGAACAACCTGTCACTGGCCAATAACATCTTTCATATCAAGTAGATAACCAAAGCATGTACGCCTAAACATATCTATCTGCGTATCACTTAACGACTGCTGCAAAAAATTAGAAACAATGGACAAATAGTTGAAGGTCACCTTCGCATGGAACCGATATTTGGGAGGCACAAGAAACTTCACCCCCTGACAAAAAAAATTATTAAAACATAATGAATTTAAAATGTAAAATAGTTAACAATACATTTCAAGCAACACTGAAGACCTATGGAAACCTTAAAGACTATTACAAAACTATGAAGAACACTTGAGACCCATGAAGACCTATGGACACTTGACTAACAAACACGAAACAAAAGATTTTCGTGCCATTTTACATAAAAATAAAAAAATAACCAACTTGAGACCTATTGAGACCAATTGAGACCTCTCTAAACCTACATTACCAACACAATGATCAACCACAGATAATCAAAAACAACGAGAAACACAACAAAGTTCTTAACATCATTTAAAAAAACTTAGCAAAAGTCTTAATAACACAGAAACTGCAACCTTAGTAGATGGAGCCTTAGCAAAAACCTTCGATTTTAATCTCTGCCCTTCTAACTCAAGAATAGGCTTTTTTTAGCTTCTTTTCCATCTTTTTCAGGTTGAGAAGATGGAGAATCAGAAAGAACCTTATGCTTAGCAGAGCGATGATAAACATTCATAACATTCTCCATGATGAAACTGGCAAAAAAAATTAAAAATACGATTAATTTCTAAACAAAACAAAATCGAAAAGCCATGCCACCAAAACAAAGTAAGAATTGTACCTCGAAAATAAGAAACAATAGAAAATTAGCAATGACGAAGATTGACAGATACAAACGCGAAATCGAAACAACAATCCCAAACTAAGTAGGAAACCAGAGAAGAAACGTCTCGAAATGCTAAGAAACTGATAAACACTTATTTATACATGTTGTAATCTTTTATTATATTCTATTTTTACTATAAATTGCACATTTATCATATGTTTTGGTACTTTTATGGTTTGAATTGTGTTTTGTAGGTTGATTGATGATGAATTGATGAAACGGAGCAAGAATGAACCCAAACGGAGCAAGGATGACACATTTCTCACCTTTTGGAGGGAGACACGACCTGGAGCTTTATTACACGGACATAAGTGATAAGACACAGGCAAAAGCCTGTGTCTGTCCTGAAAAAATCTGCATTTTCTGCTTTCAGTGAAGACACAGTCTAGAGGGTACAAGACACGGTCGTGTCTTCCCAAAATACTTTTTCCGTGTTACATAAGTGCGTTTTGGAAACCTAATGAAGGGAGCTGACTTGGAGACACAAAAATACACCAGTTTGGGGTCAGAGGATGTGGCAACAAAAGGAGAACATAACCCACTTCAAGATCAAAGGAAATTCGCGAAGGATTGAAGGATTCATCATGGGTTTTTCTTTCCTCTCTAGTTTTCGTTTGTATCTTGTTGTTAATCTCTCAATTACTATGAACTAAACTCTCTGTGCATCTAGATTTGATGAACCCTAGATTAACTAGAATAGAAATTGAAGGCCAAACCCATACATAGGCCGTTGAACATTCAGAAAAAATTTTATTAAACCTTTAAAATTTATTTTTGGCAAATTGAGCCCATGAACTTTTCAAAATATGACAATTAAACCCAATTTTAAACTCTATCATGTGTGACATTACTTGTCCATGAAAAGAGTGAAATCTCAAAAGAGGGTGATTTTAAGCTGACTTGGCCAGTGCAATGACATAAATTTTTGATAGGTTTGATTAAACCAAACCGATTCAATCCTTAGTCAAAATAAATACATGTTCAATCTTCAACTAACCTATTTCTTTCTTATCCTTCGCCTCCTAAAATGTTAGGGTTCTATAACTATTACAAACACCTACACCATTAATCTCAACTTTCTAAACTCATTCCCCACACTCTCTCTCACCCATCTTTAAACTCATAAACTCTCTCTCTCTCTCTCTCTCTCTCTCACACACACACACACACACACACTTATCAAAATTTACAAACACCCAAACTACAATCAACAGTGATGCATCTTGTTGCATGCGAAGAGAGGAGAAACACCACTTAAACCATCGTACACGATGCACAAAAGAGAGGAAAGCTTGTCGGTTCACTGCCCCTTTCAAGCTTTTTTTATTGCAATTGTGTAATGATTGTCACTATTATCAAAGAATGTTTTAAAATTTATGAGAAGATTACGTACATCTAGTGCCAAAGAAGTAATACAGTCAGAGAATTTTGGGTCTGGTTGTTAATTGGTGTTGGGTTTATAAGATGGTGGTTTTGCTTAGGTTTAGTTTCGATTATGAGATGATTTAAGAGTTGTGTGGGTTGAGTTAGTACACATGCCATGTCATCTTATATCTAATTCATTAGATACCGTTTTATGATGTGGCTTCCAACTATCATTTTCTGTTTAGTTCGGTTTAATTTATAAGTTATAGAAAGTTCAAGGGCTGAATAGGTGAGAAATGAAGTTTAGGGGGTTCATAGGATGCTTGTTGAAAGTTCAGGGGCTTCTTCATGGGTTTGGCTAGAAATTGAACCACTTCAACTATGAGAACGATAAATGATTAGTGTTTATTAACTTGACTCCAGAGATTTTTCTTACTCGATCGAGTCATATCATTAAATTATTATTTTTTGATAAAAATAGTTTTTTTAACGTTTTTAATAATTGAAAGAATTAATTTAGTAACATTTTAATAAAAATAAAAACTGACCATATTTATATTATGTATTTATTTGCTCTTTACTTAACATTAGTTCTCTACTTAAAGCTAAAAGTTTTTAACCAGGAAATGGAGAGGAGGCGAAAGTATGATAAGAAAGTAAAAGAGCATACCAATGAGTTTTTGCTTCAAAGGTTTTATATTCTTAATTAGGCCGCGCTCACACAGGTTATTAAATTTTATGATTTTTAAAATATGATTTAATAGAAATAATATTATAAATTAATAATTATAACTTTTTTTTGAACAACAAATTAATAATTATAACTATTTAAGTTATGTGCGATAGTAGAAACGATGACAACAATAGGTGATTTCTCCTCTTTAGTAGGAAGGAACTATTCTGGGTTTACTCATATTTGACACTGAAGGACAAAACACTTCAACAAATTTTCTTTTAGTTCTCCCAAGGCATCTTGCTGCTGAGTTTTCGGCAAAAGAATTTGCAAATCAAAAACAAAATAAATGGCTAAAGAAGTTCCTTAACAATAGAAAGTGAACTTCTAATCTATGTATTCATTAATCAGACAAATTTCAACAGACATCAGTCATGAAACATTGTTTTGATCACAAGATGTTGGTCAATCCTAAAATGTAACTTTTGCAGATGAGGAGAGTTAAAATGGATGAACTATAATATTTTTCGATGTATGTTCTGTTTGCACCCAAATTTAAGTCCGCGTACAGTGGGCCGGATTAAACCCAAACAACAAATTCAGCCCAGCATCACATGGTGTGCCCAGGAAGACAGTCCAACCTATCAGGGAAATATTTTCCCACGTGGTAGAGGAACCAAATTGGGATAAGTTCATTTGATTGCGAGAAATGCGGAGCAAATATATTGGGAGAGTAATCCAGCATTAGGAACGTGAAAGCTTGGAATTTTAGGCAATGGAGTACTCTTCTCAACATAATTATCAACAAGGCAGTAGTATATAACTTCGTTTTTGCAGAGTAGCTGGGGACCCTTTCTACATTATATTACACACTGGAAGGTATAAAATTTCCTTTTTTTTTTTGTTTTTAAACTTCTGTTAACATTGTTCTTGTTTTTGGTTTTGTCATCGTGTTTTCACAAATTGTTGTGCAAGGAGTGGAAGACCATTACAATAGATTTCAATTCCTTTGCTATTTTCAATTGTATGATTAAGTTACATTGAACCAATTTTAAGTTTGGGAAAACTAAAAATTCTCTGGCACGCTCAAAGGGTTATTGTTTATCTTTCACTGAAAAATAGGAAAACAATCTTTGGCACGCAATCGGCGGGATCCACACATGATGATGAAACTACGAAGTGGAAAAGAAACTGGCGTTTTTGATTCTACTGCCAGAGGCGCGGAGGAGAGGGCCATTTCAACAGCAAAGGCCGATGATGAAGAAAAGAATCCACCAGAGTTCAAAGATTTCAGAGAACTGATGTCCGCATCCAGTGGGCAGACAAATCCATTGTTTTCTCCAACCTCGGTGTTCATTTCATCCGGACAGGAACACACAGAGGACTGGAAGGTGGCAATGATGGGACTGTTGCAGGAAGGTTTGAGCAGGGAAGCAACACAACCACTTTCCTTCATTATTCAAAGGACTAGTGAAAGACAGATGGAACAACTTGATCAGTCAATAAACCAGCTGGGTGTTAGCATGACACATGTTCTGGAGGCTAGAGTGAAGGGAAAGAAGGAAGAGATGTTCACTGCAAAAGAGCCCAGAGGCAAATCTCCAGGGCAGACACTCTGGAAGAAAGAAGTGAGATGCAGGCTGGCGCGGTGTACCAACCATCTCGTAAGAGGGAGGAGGCTCAAAGGACCGTTAAATGGGGAAGCCAATGGTCAAATGACAAGGCCCCACTTCAATTGCAAGGGTACATGAGTCCTCTAAAACAATAAATAAGCCATTATGTATGAGCCAGAGAGCCATCAAATAAGCTCGGGGGGCATCCGCGAGGATGATCACAATCACCCAAACCCTGGAGGGCAAAGCTTTTTCGCTGGGGGAACCCATTCCCTGAGAAAAATTCCCTAGCAAGAGTAGGCAACAGATTAGGACACTGTTAGAGACATACTCCAGGAGATGTATGGGCCTGGTTTCCCACCTATTAGCCACCTACAATTTCACAAACCATATCCAGACTGTGTGGATAAGGATTCTTTCCTGAGGGGTGTTTGGATCCAAGATTTTAATCTTTTTTAGGAGATGATGGGAAATCTTCTTTCGAGCGTGTATCAAGGTTTACAACCCAATGTGCAAATTTCTCAAGTTTTGAGTCATACCCGAGTTTGCTACTGAAGCTTTTCTCGAATTCCCTCACGGGTATGGCTTTTGCATGGTATTTGTGTTGGGTTTCTTATGAGATTAATCAACATTAAACGCAACGAAAAACACAAGAAACACGCCACAAGATCCATGTATGATAATATAATAGATTAAATAAAGTGAAGAATTTTAATACCTCTTAACTTTAATGGCCGAATTTTCTTAACACCAAAAGAGCCCGGATCAAATTTGAACCCTTACTCCTTAGCTAATGCCGAATGTGATTGACTACAGGGGCTGCCAAAGGACGACTCCCTTCTACTCTCTCTCACACACAGATCTTTAGGTTAGACTACGTGTTCTAGCACTCACAAACTAGCTTTCTTGCTTTTAGGTTTCAGCTATGCAGAAGAGCAAAGCAAAACAATTTTGTTTCTCCTTTTAGTTGTGTATTGCCGAACCCTAAACAAGATAGAGTGAGAGAAAATAAAATCCTTCATTTTTCTCATTTAAGAATTCTGGTAGGGTTTTCACAAGAGTGAGAGAAAGGTTTTACGAAAACCCTAGGGTTTTTAAAAACCCTTGTGTATGCCGCCCACTTCACTACACCAAACCCGAGATTTTATTTCCAAAAATAAAACCCTAGATTGTGCATGTGTGGTCGGCCTCTCCACTCCTACAAGATATGAGATTGCTTCTTGAACAAGTCCTAGTTAAACAAGAAGTCTTCTTCCTTCCTTCAATTAATTAATTAAAACCTTTTAAATCAATTAAATCATTAGGTCAAATTTTCATTATCTTTGCCATAATGAGTGTGACGAATTTATCATGCACCCACCTCATTATGTTTTAATCATTAACTTAAATTAATGGCTCGACAAGAAAGATAGTTTAAGTTCTAACCTAGATCTTTATTGTGTGTGATTTTGTAGGTCAATTCAATGTTGGCAATGGGTCTAAATTAATTCACAACCCATAAATCATAATTGGTCTCTAGCAAGACATTATGATTACCCAGATTGAAATGAATGTCAACTACGAATCAACATAACCTAATTACAACCTTATACAACCCTTTGCCTCTCGATATCGGAATTCGCATAAGGCATGGAACGAGTCACCCTTATTTATGCTAAAATATTTCCTTGATCTATAAGTGATCCTGACTAAGTCAAGCAAATGATAACACTTATCACTTTGTTTGGGTGTGACCACACACTACTCAGTTTCACTAATCAAGTGGCCGGTGATATCTTCTCTCTTCGAGAGTGGCAATCCCTTAACTTCACTCATGTTTCTTAGCATGACTCATGGAATACCCAATCATACCCATACTTGTTACTCATTACAAATAACGTTAGGCGTACGTCAAAGTAGACGAGAAATCACCTAAGAATCCATAATGATTTCAGGTCGAGAGATTCCAGTATAAGCGTTGTATGAGAAATACTTATAGGGGTTTTAATTAGGAAGAGATTCATGTTAATCAACCTAGTCGTTAGGAATTGGCTAACTCGAAAGAGAGGTTAATATACCTTAGCAATTTCCACTGTCTAATTACCTGAATGGTTATTTGAATAACGAGTCCTTATCACTTAATTTGGTTCAGGGGGATTCAACATCTAGGTGCTATTTTCCCATCGTTTGTTATATCGTTTAATTTGAGTTTGCAATCGTTTAGTTTATTTATTTTATATATTCGAAATCATTTATTTTATAGGCTAGATA
>CAODLS010699170.1:0-13951 GCA_948243855.1 Flueggea neowawraea
CCTTATCCCAAAACTTGGGCCCAAAGTCCATAAGCGGTATCTAGTAAAACATTATGGCAACCCAAAATCGAGTGGCATCGGAGATCCAAGTTAACCTTTCACAGTTTGATATTTAGTCCTTTTATCTCAAGATATCTATATTAAGCATAAGGCATGGTCACATGTCAACCTTATATTGCTTAATGTGTTTCTTGATCCCAAGTAGATTGATATGGCAAATGAGATTGATAACCCCTTTATCAATTCATTTAAGTATGCATACATTCCATCAATCCTAATCATCAAGTGGCCTAAAGATATCAGTCTTCATAAGAGGAAGAAATCCATCACTTTCACTATCACTCATTTGCAAGATTCATGACTTATCCAATCATAGCCTTTATTGTCATCCTGTTATGGATGATGATTGACCAAGTCAAAGCATGTAATTCCTCATATAGGAGTCGATGGTGAGTTTCATTCAGATGACTCAAATATCACCACTGCATGAAAGCTACTTGTGACATCTATAAAGTGATTTCATAGCGGACCAGTCCAATACATGTTCCCTAACATATATCCATGTTCTAAGTGATATATTCACATCCATAATCAGTAAAATATGAATATCCACTAAGCAATATACTAATCTTAATTTATTATCATTCCCATGATAATAATTGATTAGGGATATTTAGAACAATACTCCTTTTTAACCTTAAGGTTTTACTATCAAGTCACACTCAATGACATAAGGAAGAATAAATTATTTATGGAAGTTTTATCGTCATAAAACATATAATATTTCATAGATATGAAATGAAATGCCTATTTATTAAATAATAAATAGAATGACAATGCATATCAATGATTGGATTAGGGCACAAAACTAACACTACAATCCTTTAAGCACATTGTACAATGATCAATGCATACGCAATCTAACACTACTCCCGTTGATCAAGATGAAGAAGTTTTGGGTATTTCAGATTTATGACAATGCACATTGTACTAGATGCAATGTATGTTGATGCATGACACTCTGAACCAGAAATGGTGTTATGTATTTTGTACCTTGTTCAAGTCATGTTGTATGGATGAAATATTTTCTGGATTGGAGGCACAAGTATACTAAGTACCTTGTATGGATTACAAAGCACATTAACGAGGTCTTCAGCAAAGCTGAAGAAAACTTGCGAGACAGAGATGGTGTATGTTTTATCCTTATAGAAAGAACGTTGAAGAGAAGAAAGAGTCACCCTTGAAGAAATCAATCAATGCACGTTGATGAGGATGAGCTGAGCAACTGACAAAATAGTTAGGCGCTCTTCGGGAATTTGAAATTTGAATATTCCCTAACACAGTCAAGTGGAGAATCAAAGGATTTAATCTTTGAAGGACGACAATGCAAGTTGAAGGCTAAAGAGGCTATGATCAATGCAAGTGAAGGCATGATCAAAGTGCATGACGACGATACAAGATACGTTGCAGTTGGTGACTTTCCATGCAGTACCTACTGATACATATACAATGCACATTGATGAAGAACAAGTCACGCAGTATCCTTATGGTACATCATACAACGCACACATCGGATGGTCTAAGCACGTTGTATAAGCTGATGTCATTAAAAATCAGAATTTTATTATGAGTCATAATGGCTACCTCAGGATTCACAACAGCTATAAATAGACCTCTCTTAAGAGAGATAAAGCAATGAACATCATTAAGAGAGTGCCAAGCTTTGTTGCTTTAATTCTTAATTCTCTCTATCTTTTGTTCTACTCTTTTCTTATACCAGATGAGCTTTTGATTTGCTATTTGTTTACTGAGTTGGTATGAGAATATTGTTTTAACTCTAGGAATCCACTTGTAATCAAGCTTTAGTGTTAAAACTTAAGGGTAGTATAGGTTTACTTGTTGAAGCCTTGAAAAACAAGAGTGGTTGCTAGTGAGCCTGGAAAGCTAGTGTTGGTTATCTTATTTTGGCCTAAAAACAAGTGTATAGAAGGTTTCTTGTGAGCCTACAAAACATTGACCTGTAACAGTTTGCCTCCACCTCAAGTGAGGAAGACTTAGTGGATTCAAATTCTCTAGTGAGGTAAAGGAGTGGACGTAGGTCAAAGAGGACCGAACCACTATAAATCAAGGAGTTTTCTCTTCTATCCCTTCACCTTTTTACTGTTATTAATTTCATTTATTGTGGTTGTGTATTGGATTTAATTTTTGTTTTGTTTTTGACATATTGTGCAAAAGGTTTTCAAAAGTTTTCAAATTACAACTTAAATCCAATTCACCCCCACCCTCTTGAAGTGTCATATTGGGATTACACAACCAAGTATCATCAAACCTACTCCTATTGCACCACTTAGACCATAAGTGGTGCCACAGACTTGTTATAACAGAGGGTATGCTCACTGATGAATCATCCATGACACATTGGACAATATGATTGAATGTATGTATAGTCCTCAATTGTAATGGATCAATCGATATGTTCATAAAAGAGCTTACCCAAACTAAATCGATAAGAATTATATATTTCCTTTGATAATAAGGCTTTCAACACATGGTTAGGTTCACTTTATGCTTAGGATGCTACAACTGTCATGGTCGAAATCGTGGTAGCCAGAAAAAACGACGAGTGAACCCAAATTGAAAGTCTTAACAAGTAAAAATATTCATTATGAAAAGACTAATACTCTAAAATGGTTGCAACTTTGAGCGTTGTACATTACGGCTTTAATAAATGGGGTAACGATTGTGCCAGATACTCTTACATGGATAAGCAACTATTAATCTAATGCCTTTAAAAATATTTCTAGTGATAAAGAAGAGTTCTAAAGACTTGGTTTTTCTTTTCTAAAACAAATGTGTTGGAATTCACTGGTGACATAACTTGCATAAAGAGGATTGTTATTGTACCTATGAAGGTGGGCTCGAAAGAATCTTAAGTAACCTTCAATGTTGTGGACATAAAGGCGACTTTTAATGCCTTAATAGGTTAAGATCAACTACACAAAAATATTTGTATGACTGTCAAACTACATTAAAGGCTTATGTTTTGGAGTAATAACATTGTAGAAGTGATCCATGCTTATCCCAATGTCAAACATGTTGATTAATTTGGTTAATATTAGTATTCTATGTGGCACTTTGGTGCCCCATTGGCAGAATTACACATACGAAACGACTAGCATTCCCTTGGGATCAAGTTGCCAGAGATTAGGAGGATAATGATGCCAACAAGGCTTTAAATGCAGCTAGGCATTACTATTTGGGTATGAAAAAGACTTTAAAGACCAAGTGACAATCTAAAATATTGCAAAACCTGAAAAGTACATATAACCTTTTGCTGAGGAAATGTCGGAGCCTATGGAGTTTGAATTAGTGGAACCATTGAGGGCTCATCAAATTATGATAGTGGATTGTAAGCAAAACAAAGCCTTGCTGCAAGTTGATCGTCTATACAGTGAGTGATTTCCTTACAGGCGAGTACAACATGGAGATTGTTTAGGCCACCATGTAACGACTCCTCATGATCTGAATTCTTATGCCAAAATAATTATTAAACAATCATAAATAAAAAGTTTCATTTATAAATAAATTCAAAAATAATATTACTAAGTAGTAAAACATAATTATATGGCAAATATAGAGAAAACATTTATAAGTAAACTTAGTTAATGAAAATAAGCATACATAACCATAAACCCATATATCCCTCAATGTGGAGCATTTGCTAATACAGAAATTGGGCCCGAACAAAAAAGCACTCACTACTACTTCTGAATACATCACTGAACGTTGAACGTCAAATGATCGATAACAATAAAGTCACCTAAAATGTTAAAGGGAGGGGTGAGTAAAACTCAGTGAGGGACAACACTCTAGAACGCCTCCAAAACTCATATAAACCGTTTTGAAAATGTTTTCAAAAATACCACATGCATGTATATAATCAAATAATATTAGTATACACATGTATACATACTAGTATAATGTTCAGAATCCACTTCGAAAACATTTTGCACAGATAGCAACCATCATACAATCACACAAGAAAATTAATATATTAGAAGACAGACAAAGCATACTACATGCATTCATATAGGATCATATTATACAGATTATACAAAATTCCATAAACCATCTTTTTTTACTATCAATTATAGAACCAAACAGATCTAATAATCATTGATCATACACCCGTATTATATTGAAACTATACTAACAAGATCAGGTCAGAAACATACTGCCAGCCTTAAGAGCCTAAACAGTACCAGGCTCAAAATTGCTAACAGTTGACAACCTTAAAGACTCAAATAATACTCTGTCACCCTCAGGGTCTCAAAGCTGAAACAGACAAAACTGATACAAAAGGTTACGTTTGCCCTCATAGCATAGGTGTCCCGAGTTAGAATAATTAAAATAATTCCTTATAGCCAACAAGCTTGCAGGAATAAACAAATAATAGCAGAAGTATTACTAACCATAATATATAATACTTAGAGAACAAATCCTCTTATCAAAATATACAAAGCAGACATATAATTAGCAGACAACACAATATAATATTTAAAATAACTTAAATAGATACATTAATAAACAATCAAGCATGCAAAACAAATATTTAATTACATAAGTTATTACAGAGTATATCATAATATATATATATATATATATATATATATATATATATATATATAATATTGTTAGAGTTGGTTATTGGGCATAGTATAACATATTCAAAAGAGACAGATCATTAGCAGACGTGCATAATGTATTATTTAGACTACAGATTATTCGTCAAAATATTCTAAGAAAACAAACATGCAGAGTAGACGATAATTACTGAAGAATATATTTAATCTCAAACAGATTACTTATACGAAACATATATTAAATCCCAAACAGGCTATTTAATACAAAATGTATAATATAATTCAAAACCTTTTTTCTTAACATGGAAATTCCACACAAGGTACAGTTTAGGTTACCAAGTCTTTTATTAGTCCAAATTACATGCAAAGGTCTAAGCACACCAAAAACGTGTAATTTCAGAAAGACACATCTTATGTGTCTAGATTGAGATCCCACTCACTTGGACGTTAAGCCAAATAATCTAGTTGTGCACCTCTGGTGGATGACTAATTACCTCGAATATCGAACAGTGCTAGAAACAAATAATTCACAGTGGAATGAAATACGGTACTATGGCATTACAGAAAACTTATGGAATGCAAATGCAAACCCAACCCCCCCCCCCCCCCCGACGACGTCAGAAATCTAATTGTGATCTAATATCCAACTCTCTCACCGAAAATCAAGAATAAAAAAATTATAGTTTAGCCCCTCAACTTTTACAAAATTATACTTTAGTCCCTTAGACCTCAACAAATTACAGATTAGTCTCTAAAAGTTTGGAAAATTACAAGTCACTCCCTAAATTTTTTAGAATTTACAAACTCCAAGTATTTATAATTACAATTTAGACCTCAAATATTTAAAATATTGCATTATAGTCCTTGCAACATAAATTTATTCAAAAATACCACAGAATTCGTCCATATCGACACCCACCATTACAAATCACTTAAATCATCACCAATCATTTTTATTCATAAAAATCATTCATCAATTTCACCAAATAATAAATAAATCATCAAAACTGAAATTTATTCTTCCAATTAAAAACCCTAACCACACTAATCTCTTCCAATCTCCAAAACCAATCACAAACCCATTGAAATCTATGTTTATTCCACCAAAATCAATCAAGAACTAACCCAAATTCATGATAAATCCAGCCCAATATTCATCCAAAAATTTTGACATAATTATAGACCCAACCAAAAATACATTTCCAGCACAACTTAACAAAACCCACACCTTTCCTACATTTACCCAACATAATCCATCATCAATTCATCAAAAACAAGCATCAAAATTGGACCCTAACCTTAAAACACATCATCCATTCAAACCCAAACAAAACTCATTTGTTCTTCCATGAAAATGAAGAAAGAAAAGAGAAGAGGGCGATATTTTACCTTGAATTAATGCAAGAAATTGAAGAGATGGCAAAGGGCAAGAGTGAGGGACTGATTGGAGAGAAAATAATATGAGTTTTGGTGAAGTTGGAGCGAAAAGAACAAAGAGAGAGAGATCCATCGGGTTGGGTTTTTGAAAAAAAAAAATCCAAAACCAACCCCAACTAACCAGCCAAAACCGACCCAACTGCTAAAACGGAACCATCCCACAAAACAAACTCAACCAAACCAGACCATAAAAAGAACCCAACCAAACCCACTAATGAATTTTCAACCACCCACAAAACCCAAACCAATTCACAAAAATAAACAAAGCCAACTTACTAGGACTCAACTAAACATGTCAAACCAGTTAACCAAACCAATGGATAATTAAACTGAAACTCACTTTCTCTTTTTTCATCAAATACCATCGAGATTAAAGAACTTTAATTCACTGCAAAATATTCATTATCTAACATCTAAATCAAGTCTCCAATAATCTAAATACACAAACTTTAACCATCAAAAAATCAAAAATCAAATTGAATTTAAACGAGTGTTACATACTTTCCTCCTTAAAAGAAATTCGTCCCTGAATTTCCACACAAATTAGATGAAAATAACTATAGATATGCTCTAAACAATAATATAACCCAAATTCCTTAATTAAATCAAAATCTACTATCCCAATATCAGAAATTGGATCTAATTCCCCAAACCAGAATATGATCCAGAGCCTCAACATATCATCCATAGAGAAGCAAACTAAAATCTCACTAACTCTCTAAATCATTCAATCCCTAATCTGCAAACATGTAGAGAGAATACATAATATACAGAAATAACCAGTGTTAACCTCCATTTACTATATATTGAATATCAGTCTCTATTCATCATATACTGAGTATTCTTAAAATCAATGGAATCAAGAAATCTGTCTTAATACCATTCCTTCATTAAAATGGTCGACTTCCAAACACTAGCTATTAAATTTCTCCCTATTTTAACCAATAAAATTTGTATAAGGGTTTATTGTCCATACACTTAGCGCTCCAACATCCTTAGTACTCCAAACACTTTTACTCTTATTAGCACCAAATATTATGCACATCATGAAGTCTAAAACCCATGACTTACATTAATCTAACTTTCCTCCACACACACCAAGCTCTACCATTGTATATAATACCATTTATAACATATAATAACCTGATCAAAATCACATTGTCACATGCTTTCCTTCCTCATGCTTACAGGCCATAAATTTATAAATTTCCATATCAAACCGAATCAATTACTTATCCCTTAACTAATTGGAAAAGGGCAAATAGTCTCTCAAAACTGTAGTCACACAAATTCCTTCTTGATTCTTATTGTAACCCATACTGACTTAAGACTTTCACATTCAAAGTCTCCCAAGCTCAAAGTAACCAAATCTATTACCATATTGTGCAATAAAATTAGACATTCTAAAATGATAATATTTATCATCTCCAAGTCTGTCATTCTCCTTGAACTACTTGATCCTCAAGTTTAGTCATAGTCACTGAATTGCCAATGATTTCATTCATAGCTACCAGAAAATCTATAACCATACATTAATCATACTAATTTTGACTCCTCAACTATATTGGTGCACCTACTATGAAGCTTCTTATGCATGCTGATGTATCCTAAATGTACATAATAATTCAAGCATAAAAGTTTAACATTTTTGCCCTACGTGTACTTGATTATTGGTAAAGTTTCATACTTTTTGTGCTTTGTGTAAGGTGATGAAGAATGAATGAAATCGGGTGAAAAAGAGATAAAAAAGACACAGAAAACATGTTTTTGAAGTTTGAACATGTAATATCCCGCCCAAACCAATCGGATTCCTGTAATTCTCCGTTCGGGTATGGTCTAGTTTTGAGAGTGATTCTATCTTTGATTAGAGAATCTTGAGGTTTCTTTGATGTTAATGTTGGTTAGTGGATGTACTTTTGAGGTCTAAGTGTTATGGAACCCTAGGATGGTTTGATGCATATGGAGAGTGAGAAATGTTGGGTATGTGAATTGGAGTGTTGTAGACGTATGTTAGTCTTATTCAAGATGTACGTTATCTGGAAAACACAAGAAGTACGTTGGAGGTATCAAGACGTACGTTATCTAGAGTTCTCCCATGATCAACGTACGTAGCCTTTGGTGTGATGTACGTGGTGAACTGTTCCCGTAAAACTTGATGCCTCTGGAAACTTAACAAGGTACGTTGTGATGTAGGGACGTACGTTGTGAAGCACCAAGATGTATGTTGTATGGAAAATGAAGTATGTTGCCTTTATAATTACTAAAACGCATCGTTTCAATCAACAATGCATTTATAACACCACAACCGACGAGTTTCATCATAAATTCGTATCATTCACTCTCTACACTCTCAAATCACCTCAGAGCATTTCAAAATTGTCTACCTAATGTTCTTAATCCTTCTCTGAGGTAGGAATCACATCATTTCCTTCTTTTTTTTCCTTCTGATTTCTGTATTAATTCGGTTGGGTCATTTTTGCTTAGGTTTTGATTTTTTTAATGTTTCATGTTGAATGGATCTTTGAGATTGCTTGAATATGTCTAGTAGGACTTAGATTAACCAGAAACAAACCTTGAATCAAGAGATTTGATGAGTTTTGGAGAAGCTAGGATTAGATTCGGGTTTGATGATTTCTGCCAAATTTTGCTATTTGTTGGAGGAAATTGTTGATGGATTAATGTTCCTAAGGTTGAGATCGATCAATAGGTATATTTGGTTTCGATTTTTATAGGCTGAATAAAGAGTTTGCTATTTTTGAGAATAATTTTTTTTGTCAAAGCTAGTTTTGTAATTTCTGAAAAGTTTTCTAAAGATTTGTAATTTTTGAGAACTTGGGTCTAGATTTGTAAATTTAGAAACTTGAGAGTTCGTAATTTTTGGAAAGTTTAGAGTATATTTGTAATTTTGGGAAAATAAGTTAGATTCGCAATTTCGGAGAGTTTGAGAACTCTTTTGTGAATTTTGACTACTTGGAATAGTCGTCTATATATTAGGAAATTTGAGGGACTTTTTTGTAATTTTACGACGCCCGATGATTAAAATGTAATTTTACAACAGTTCAGAGGCCAAATTGTAATTTTACATAGATTCTGATTTTTGGGTCGATATTGTTAGATCTTCTATCGATGTTAGGAAATGTTTAGACGTTCGAGTCTGCATATCCATGTGCACGCATTTCAGTATAGCCACAGCTATTAGAGTTTTGCATACTTTGTTTCAGACACATCTGTGTTTTTGGATATATTTGTTCACTTTCGTGTTCTTGTCAGCGGGAACAGCCGCACACTAGTGGCATTTGATTCGATAGAGCTTGGATATCCAGGTGAGTGGATGACAGCTTCAGACACATAAGTTGTATCTCGAAACTATTATACTCGCTTTTGATGTGCGAAATATATTTGTGAAAATGGACTAATATGAGGATTGACTAAATTAATAAACTGATTATGTGCTTTAATAATCAGTACTTTGTTTTGAAATTGTTATATATGTATTATGTTTCTCTTCTCTGATTTTGATGCTGCTTTGCATGCCTTTGATTTTATACTATGTATTAGTATAATTTGGTTTTCCGATATGGGGACACCTGTGCTATGAAGCACGTAGCCTTTGGTATACCAATGATTTGAGAAATCCTAGCTACTAGGGATGTCGATAACCATGTGTTCTGATCCAACACATGATTTGATATTGATTAGAGGCAGAGTCCTCATCACCATTAGTGGCAGGTCCATAACACCTCGTGATTAGTGGCAGAGTCAATATCACGTTTGATTTAGTCCAATATCTACGATATATGATTTTGACTTCGATACCAGTATTATCGTTTTTGCTGAGTGCATGTGTTTGCTTTGTCTGTAAATGTTTTCAAAACGTTTCTTTGAAATCGTACTACGTATGTTGTGTGTGTGTGTGTATATATATACGTATATCTATTATACTTGTATGTGGTATTTTAAAACAATTTTCAAAACAGTTTTGTGAGGTAGGCATGAGGCAATCTGGAGTGTTTTCCCTCACTGGGTTTTGACCCTTTATTTTCTATGTTTATCCTATTTCTCTCTTACAGGTTGACATTTTGTCTCGACAACCATGTGGAATTCAGACCAGTGAGGCGCACGTTATTTTGGTTAGTGACGCCCTCTTGACCAGGCTAGGTCATTTGTTTATAGTTATACACCAGGATATTGTCGGATTACTGGGTTACATTTTGATCTTTTGGATTTTTCTCATTTTATACTTTGAATACTTGTATTTGATTTTGATTATAGTAAATATGTTACTATGATATTTGATTTACATATATATATGTGTGTGTGTGTGTGTGTGTTTTCTTATAAATGAGTTTTACCCAAATGTTTTAACAAAAGAATAAATGGGTATAGTTTCTGATTCTTTGGAAGGCTTGTGCAGGATGGGTTGGGCTCCCAAGGATGGTCCACCTCATATGCCGGTCATGGTCCAGAAACGGGTCGTGACAGAAGATCAATGGAAGAAAGCGCGACGAAAACCAGCTCAAAGGTTGCGAAGTTTGTGCTGCGCAAAACGCCATTAGAGGTCCAAATCAAGGTCACGGCTGTGAACTTCCATACATCATGGTTGTGACCCCAAATAAAAGGTCATCATGGCTGTGACCACTAATGATCACGACCGTTACCTGCCCTAAAAGAGGAAAAATTGCATGGCGGTTTTAGGGTCAAAAGTGGACATCAAGTGGATGGTTTTTGGCATTTTTGGTGGTCAAAAAGTGGATAGAAGTGGACAAAATATGCATACAAGTGAACAAACAATGTAAATCAAGTTGATATTAAGCGGACACAAGTGTACAAGTGGTGTGCACAAGTTAAGCAAATATGGACAAAGGAAGTACACCAAAGTTGACATCAAATCGATAAAGTGGACAACTTGTGTACATCAAATCACCAACTTGTACATCAAGTGGACAACTTACCAAGGGCTTGGTGAAGGCATGAAAATGCCTATAAATACTCCTTCCATACACATCTTTCAAAAATCAAATCTTTTGGGAGAAAATTCACAACAAAATGTTAGAGAGAAAAGAGAGAATTCAAGTGGAAGAAAGTGGGTTCCTTGAAAAGGCCTATGACCTTGGAAAGGAATCCCCCACATCCATTGTTTTCTATTTAATATGTTTTTATTGGTGTTTTTCTTCTTAAGTGTAGTTTTTATTTTCTTTCAACTATGTTAGTGTAGTCTTTTAATTTGGATTTTGAGTTGTAAGTTTTGATAACTATCTACTGTGCTTAATGAAGGGGTTTGCTTATGTTCTTAAGTCCTTATTTGTTGCCATGGTTGATCTGATGACTTGTTTTATTTGAATATCATTATGCTTGATCACCATAATGGTGTTTGTGACAATCCTAAATGAAGGATCGAAAAAAGAAGTTTTGGTTAGGTCAACATACATAAAACTTGTTAGGTTATGTTATAGACATATTCATGCCTATAAGTTGTTCAATGAATTTTCCAAGAGAAATTAATGAGTTTAGTTTAGTTAGGTGAGGCCGAAAGGACCCTCCTAATAAATGTAGAGATAGCTTAAATGAACTTGAGAGAAACTTTAAGTGATTATAGCGAGAAAACACTCATGCCATTAAAACCTATTTTGTTGATGTAGTAAATAGGAATCTTTACTTGCATCTCTATAATCCAAATGTTTTCATTAATTTTCTATTTCATGTTATGTTTTTAAAATCATGTAATGTTTTGAAATCATACCCTCTACAACTCAAAGTCTCAGATTTTTAGTTAATTTCCTTTATTTTTGATCAATAACTAATATACGTTCCATGTGGATTTGACACCCGATGAATACTCCAAGGATTTTATGACTACATCGTTCCTCGTGCGCTTATAAGGCACCGATCAAATACATCAGCTTTTGACACAATCATGCATACAATCAATACTCTTTTATCAACAATATCAATTTTAGTCACCAAACAAATCATAATGTGTGAACACATACTGGTCCCAAAATATCATAATCCAAGGTTATTATAGCCATCAACTAATTTATCAAACATGTCATACTAAGTTATTATTAGACTCTCTTATGCTTTGACAATGTCATTACATCATTTTACTTGATATTAGAAAACCTCAATTCAATCTCATTGATCAACCCCAAATTATCAATGTATCCATCACTTCCTTCCTATTCCTTGAATACTCAAAAATATCATTATCCATCACATTTACAAATTGATCTCAATCCATTCTAAATACTTTACTAATCAAATCCATAGATGCTGATAGAACAAAGTTAAACGACGTTACATGACACCTATAATGACCACATTTTTTCTGGAAGGTTATCTCAGAAATATTTGCACCTTAATTCTCAATTGACAATAATTGACCTCCAGTCGATCTTAGAAAATCAATGCATTCACCATATTTAGACAACTTTATCATGCACTCTTACAAAAAAATACTAGAATCCTTATGCCACCAAATCAACAAAATTCGGTGGCTCTAGCTGGTGCCTTACAACGTTAATCCATAACTATGAATGTAACAGACAAACATAATGCATATGTAGATATTAGAATGCTGACAGTTGTCACAGTACCAAGTGAATACTCAGAAAGACAAAGAGGCAAATCAAATTGACTCGATCAAAAAATACCTACGCTCTACAAATAACAGAGCTACAAAACCTAATGCTTTGATACTACCTTTGTCACAACTAAAGATTGGACCATGACCGGCATACAAGACGAACTGAACTAGATGCCTAGTGTATCCCACACAAGCTTTGGATAATTAGATCTCTTTAATCAAAAGTCACCCAAATTGAATCACATTCTCAAATTGATTTATCTGAAATCAATGAACACCAATGAATATCACCTTAGTCATAAACAAAGATATCACATCTTCAAAGAACACTAAAGATATCACCTTGTCAACAACAAATTATCATAGGCGCTCTAATGCGCACATCATTCATATCCAATTCTCATCATACCATACCATAATCATAACAGATCATTCTCTCTTTGCCTGATTCACTACCATATACCTCAAACTCTCAAAACCAAAACCTATCCTCGGATATCATACCAACAATTGCGCATGTCATTGAATCACTTACATTCAATTCTCAGAAATAAGGGATTCCCACCAAATTCCTCACTGAATATTCTACTAACCGGATATAGAAAAAGGGATATTACAATAAACAAGGATATAGGAAATGCATATCAGCATATGCCAAGTTCAGAAAATCCAAAGACAAAAGTATACAAGGATGCATAGAAGTCTAAGAGAATTTATGCCGAAATGCGCAAAAGTTCGCAGAATTCCAAAGAAATATATGTACCAAAGTACAGAGGTAGAAGGAATATCAGAGTTAGGACACTCAACTATCACATACCCTGACAGCTCAAAAGATAGCAATGGTGCTTGAGTCGGCCACACTGCCCAAGACATTTTCTCTTACAACCATTACATCAAGGAATTGAATCCTTACTTGCTTATCTGGAACTGAAGCTCTATCTTAAAATTCTAAGTAACTACTCAATTACCCCAAATTGACATCCTGACTATTTCCATACTGATTTGGCAATCCTGAAGAGAACCTGCCATTCTGCTCAGACTGGCTACTATAATTGATTTCAGGTACAACTGGTACAACGGTCGGAGCAGCTATTGCTGGTTGACCTCCAGCTACCCGACGATAAAGGAATCATTCAGTACTTTTAAAGATGTGAGCAAACACTCATCCATATCTAACTGAACCACTAGCAGTGATTAAGACTGAGGTACTGAAATTGCAACCTCCAAAATATCATGCGAACCATGTTGTTCTGCAACAAACTGGCTGGCAGCTCTGGCGAATCGT
>CAODLS010699223.1:0-16581 GCA_948243855.1 Flueggea neowawraea
TTCGGACACAAACATGAAGCTGAACAGAACAAACATATATCGATAGATCTATCAAAGCAAACTCAAATGTGGTATTGTGGCAATTCTAGATTCATGATGTGCAAATGCATATGCAAACTCTCGAAAGACCCCAAATGATCCATATCGAATGATACCCTATCATTCGGATCCAAAATACAGAATATGCGTAAAATTGTAGTTTGGCCCTCGATCAGTGCAAAATTATGTTTTAGTCCCAGGAACTTGACAAATTACAAAATATTCCTCCGACTATACTAGGATATCTAACTAACTTTTTTAAATAGTCAGAATCATCAAAAGAGCCCCTGAACTCTCAGAATCGACAAAATGCAAAATTACAAAACGAGTCTCGTAGGATCCCATCTTACTCGAGTAACACACTGGCTTACTCGAGTAAGAAACCTCTTGTCATACTCGAGTAAGCCAAACTGCTAATCGAGTAAGACCAACATTTGCTTACTCGAGTAAGCAATCTGTTACTCGAGTAAGACAACACTTCGATTACTCGAGTAAGTTCATGTGCTTACTCGAGTAACACACTACCCAGAAATCTCCAAAGTCGACCAACTCCGGATTTCATTGATCCAAAACGATCCCACGCACCAACATTGCCAATAAACAAACCCCAGAACTCAAATCTATGGTCAAAACCATCAGAACAACTCAACAAAGATAAGAAATCACCCAAACTCGAAATGGTTCAAACCCATTTCTAACCATCCTTGATTGCCACGAATCTAGGCTACCTCTGGGTGTTTTTAGACCTCCAAAGCCGCGATCTAAAAAACCCCTAACAACATTCTTATAGAAACAACACATACAAAAGCCTATGAACAATTATTCAAAAACCCTAATATGAACATTCATGCAAGAATGATGGAAAATGAAGTAAAGAAGAGTTTGGAAGCTCAATCTTACCTCAAGGGATGATCTGGAACGAAGGGAACCAACGAAAATGACTCCTGGACAGATTGAGAGTGTTTAGAGAGAGAAATGAGAGTGATAGAATGAAGGAGTCGGGTGGGGGTATTTATAGACCCCTGCCCAGATCCCACGCTTACTCGAGTAAGCCTCAAGCTTACTAGAGTAACACGTCTCCAGGTGTTCTTTGTTTTCAACCCAAAACACAGCTTACTCGAGTAACACTCTGGTCTACTCGAGTAATCGGCACCTCTCTTACTCGAGTAACACAAATCTTACTCGAGTAATTCCTCAAAGAAACCAACAAATCTTTCTCTCAACACAGCCACCATCAAGATTAAACAAGACTGAACGGAACACTACAGGAAATTCGATCATGACTCGATGGGGTATTACATGTTCCTCGCCCGCGACAGAACCTGGTTGCTCCGCCATGCTAGCAGCTCTTCGTCGTGTCGAGACCTACAAAATGGTGGCTAGGGTTCCTTTGTTGCTGCTTGGTCCTTTCCTTTTTACATTTTTGCCATTGCTGTACATTTTTAGGCTCTTGGTTTATTTTTAAAAAATTTTACTGTAAAAATTTTTAAAAAGTTTTTTAAATTTAATTTTACTAATTCTTACGGATTTTAAATATTTTTGTAATACTTTTACATTTTGTGAACTATTATTATTTTTTGAGGTTCACAATAAAGTATGTATACTGTTGTGAACCATTGTGAATCTCAAAACTGCTTAAAAAATTCAAGGAAAATTTTGTTAAATATTTAAATAAAATCATTTAGACTTTTCTAAAAATTTTGGATTGTGTGAACTATTGCAAATTTAAAAATTGTATTCTATTGTGAACTTCAAAATTTAGAATGTAAACTATTTTGTGAACCATTTTGAACTTTAAAAAATAAAAAAATTATTTAGAATTAAAAAATATGAATTGTGTACTTTATTTGTGAACTATTGTGAACCGTTTAAAATGGTTTTCAATAATGTACAATATAATAAATACCATTTTGTGAATTATTGTGAACATCAAATCAACACTGAAAAAAGAAAGAGGGTAAAATTGCTTTAAATTTCTTTCAAAAATTTTGAAAAAAGCATGAAGACTTTTTTGAAAACATGAAATGCGTGAAGCATAGTGAACCATTGTAAATAATTTTAATTATGTATTGTGTAAAACAAAAAAAAACTACCACACGTGAACTATTAGGAACAAAAAAATTGCTAAATTTGTTGATTTTTTTTTAAATAATTAAGAAAAAAATCATTCTCACATTTTTGAAAATATGATTTGTATACTCTATTGTGAACCATTATTAACTGTTGTGAACCTAAAACACAATCTGGATTAAGAATGTCTTTTAAAAAAAATCAATTTCTCACGAAAAAGTCAATTTCTAGTGAAAACTCAATTTGTCGCAAAAAAATATAGCAATTTCTCACAGTTCTTTAAAAAATAGCATTTTTAATATGTATTAAACATAAAGTAACATTCTCAATATTTAAAAACTTACATGCTATTTTAAAAAAAATTATTGATTTTTAGCATAAATCTATAAATTTCCCAATTATATTGGACGATCCAAACTATTTTGGACCGTCTAATATATATATATTTTTAACTTCTGTTAATTTGAGGAAGAGGGGGAAAAAAGATGAATAGTTTAAATTATTAGAGAGAAATAATTTAATAAAATAGAATTTAATAAAAATACTGATGTAATAATAATTTACATAAAAAAAGTCCAAACTATTAAAGATGCCTTTAGTTTTGCCCATTGTTTATCTCTGTTAGTAAACAACAGAACTTAAGAAAATAAAATAATTGTAGAAACTGAGAACATAGTTGAAGGTAAATATCGTCATCGGTAAATAAAGGCAAAGACTTTACGAACAAAGATAAGAAGTAGGCAAAACTAAAAACTTAACCCCTCGAGGGGTAGCCAAACGGTTAAGGCGATGCTGACCTACGCGGAGCAGGTTCACACTTCAGGGAGAGCGGCGCAATTCCGAATAGTCTCAGTTGCCAACCAGACCTGCGTTGCACTAGTGCTGAGTTGTTCAGGTCTTGACTGCTCATCCTCGATGAGGTGATACGGTGACCACACACGTACACGGGTCAAAGTCTGTTGTCGGACGTCATCTATAACTCTAGGAACATTCCGTAGCGGAGAGAGATTAAACATGTATGAATACACCCAGCAGAAGTATGTTACATATTGGTCGCTCCCACCTCGCTTTTTGTTTGGGAGAAAAAACTAAAAACTTAAGAAAAATATAATTTATTTCCAGTCGGATTCATCCATCTACATTTATTGAAGATAGTAAAATCATCATATTTGTTGATAAATAGTCAACTTTTTTCATTTTCGATTCTTAATCCGTCGGTGCTTAGTGTTTACCTACAACTTTCCGACAATCGGTAAATGTCATCGATAATTCAAAATGTTCTTGCAGTGATTATATTTTTGGGATGATTATTGTGTTATGTAAACAATTGTATTATCTCCGTCCGATGTGATGTAATATGTACTAGTTTTGACTATTAGTAGTAGTAGTATGAATCTATCTATAAATTTCATCATTGAATTTCAGGATTTAACTATTACAATACCTGAGTGAGACAGCTGAGTAGTGTTTGATTCTTTACTGTGTAGATGCATAATTTGGTGTTGGGAAAATCTTTTATGTGGCTGATATAAAATCTTCTAGTTTACGCATTGGAACAAATCCTCTTGTGTGGTTGAAATCATAAGAGCTTCTTACTTCTAACTTCTAAATCAGCTCTGATAGGTACTTTTTTGTTCTTTTTCCTTAAAATCTACAGCCCGTGCGATTTAGCAATACTTAGGCTATGTTTAATTAAAAAAATATTTTTTTATTTTATTTTTATTTTTTAAAATAACATAAACAATAATAAAAAAATTTATTATTATATGAACAAATTTTTTTTCTAATTTTTTAAAAAAATAAAAAAATTTCACAATTAAATATGCCCGTATATTCCGGACCCTGTTTTGAGTTTTATTTTAGTAATATTTGCAAAGTGTCAAATTATAATTGTTTGTAATACTATTCGTAAATATTTTGCAACTTCATTAACACATTCAAACAAAATAGATTCTTTATTGAACAAAATTCTGCATAAGTAACTATATATTCCAAATCATCAAAATCTAAATCTAGGTCTGCTCGGTTTTCTTTTATATTGTCCTGGATCTGTGGATGGTAATATGGTAACACATTCAACCAAATTTTATGTAATAATAATTAGGATCACTAACCCGCGTGAGTCGCGATTGAGAGCAGACATGTGTGTCAAAGGGTTAGAAATTACCTAAAAACCTAAGACTTTAAATCAAATATGAGTGCTCAATAAAAAGGAAAATACTATTAATAATAAGACATGAAAGTACAATGAAAAATTTTAAAGGTTTCCAAGAGAGCATAAGAAACAACCATGACTAAAGTCAGAAAGTTCTACTAAGAGAGGCATGGCAGCACGGGAGCCTAGCATGACTCAGGTTAGAAAACACTTCTAAGAGAGAATGTGAATGATTGAGCATGACTCAAGTCAGAAAACACTTCTAATTTGTGGATTTGAGTACTAAGTCATTGTTACTCCTACATTACATGCTACACCAAAAGAAGACTAAGAGAGGTAAGGATACAAGACAATGAAAAATATGTGTTAGATGTGCAAATTCGCTTCTTTTATAGTCTTTGGTCTGCAATGTGTGCCACTATTTTCTCCACTTCTCATGCAACTACCACTCCATATCTTGTAACTGTCTGTCCCATGTTCTATATGTTATCCACATTTTCAATAGCACTACCTATTCGATGGCTTAATATCGCTCGATAACACCTCTCAACCCGAAGAACGCTCCACCACTCAATGACACCTTCCAACGCATAGCTCGACGACACCACTCGATAGCTCATGCCACATGCACTTTATTTGTTTATTTTTTATGGTAACAGATTGCCCCTTTTGCCTTTGGAGGAAACCACAAAGGTCTTTCTCCAAGGGGCATGCTTAAGTGATGAATTAAAATCATGTGCACTTGTATCAACACACCTTTTGTTATTTAACATGGGTCCTTACTCATGGTTTATTAAGATTTCCACAAGAACATCAAATGGGCTTTCGGCTACTCATCCTACGTCCTGCCTTAAACCTCCTGCTGTGGTCGCCAAACTTGTAACAAATTGTATACAAATAGTTTTTTACGGTAACAAAGTTTAATAATTTTTATTTTATTTCATTATCTATTAATGTTAATTTGTTGAAATACAAATATTTTTTTAAAAAAATTATTACACTAAAGTTTCTCCATATTTTTATTGTTATTTGTTATAAAAGTATGGCTACCCATGACAAGTTATAAGTGGAACTCGAACCTCATTAGGATTAGGTATCTAGTTGGGTCTAACCATTTCACTACATAGTTCAAGGTTAGATCTCAAACCTTTCAATTTATTTGTTAAATATTTTATTTTTGTTGATTGGATACCTTCATTAGTATCAAAGCCTGGGTTAGGATTTGATGAATGCATTCTCAAATACACATTAGTTTTGTGGCCTAGATATGATTTTGTAAGCCTAATATGACAATCCAAGAGGAGGAGGAGGAGGAGGGTGGAGAGGGGTTTGAATTGGATTGTAAATAAAAACTTAAAAGCTTTTTGAAACCTTTTTGTTACTTTGCAAAACAAAATAGTAGCTTAATCCAAAACACACTTAAGATAAACAAAATTAAAGAGATGAAGGGTTAGAAAAACAAAGCCTAAATTTATAGTGGTTCGGTCCTATTTGACCTACGTCCACTCTTCTAGCTCACTAGAGAGTTTCAAATCAACTAACAATCTCCTCAGTTAGTGGGCGGAGGGAAGCCGTTACACCTCTTGTTTTTTACAGGTTCACAAGCAACTTTTACACCTTGTTTTTGCAGGCCTAAACAAGAAAACCTCTAACTCTCTTGTTTTTCAAGGAACCAAACAAGAAAATCTATACTACCCTTCAAGCTTAACACACACCAAAGCTTGATTACAAGTGATTCTCAAATTTAGAACACTATTACACACCAACTTAGTAAGCAAATAGCAAATCAAAGCTTAGTTGGTATGCAAAATCTCAAGAATAAGTAGACAGAAAATCAAGAATCAAATTGGCAAAGCTTAGGCACTTTTCTCAATATTGTTCATACCTTCCTTAGTTCTGCATGCGTCTATTTGTAGGCATTCTCCCAATAGTAGTCGTTGTGAGAGAATGGAAAATTATGATTTTTAATGATGTCACCCTTTACTATGTGCATAAATCCATTCTACGTGCGTAGGCCATAAGGATATCAGAGTTCTGTGTGCTTTGTTCATCATGTGCGCTCATTGCAAGAAACCCAATAGCTTTTGTTTCATGAAAAAAAGCCACTACATACTTATCTTGTCTTCTATGTGCATTGGTTAGAAGTTCCGTTTGCTTAGAACAAACCTTCAATGTGCATTGTCGGTTTCCAAGATCGCTATTTTAATTCTATACATTGGCGTGTCAAGGAATATTCAAATTCAAATTCCCAAGGAGTGTATAACTTATTTGTCAGTATTTGATCTCATTATACAACGTGCGTAGCTTGTTTTCTTCAAAGATGCTACCTTTAACCATCTACGAACATTGAAATGCCATTGAACATGATTGTGCCTTGATTGGTGAGCCTTCTCCACATTTCACCATTTGGAGTTGAAAAATTGACTACGTACATTGGCCATAAGTTACATGCGTACGTAATTTCTGATTCCAAACCAAAATACCTTTGTTTCTCATCTACGTGCACTGAGGTTCTTCAACGTGCATTGAAAAATACTCGAACTTTCTATATTCTGATACAAAGCCTATACGTGCATTGAACAACCTTCTACATTCTTAGTACCATTTCAATGCCTTGTAACATTTTTTATGTGCGTGCATTGCTTTTGAACTGTGCATTTTGCTAATGATCTACGTGCATTGTCAACAATTTTGAATAACCCATTATGCTCTAAGTTTGATCAGTGTGTGTAGTTCAATAAGCAACGTGATTAGCTTAACTTAATCAAATGTTTTGCTAATCATCAAAACTTAAAAGGAATTCACATGTCGACCATAAATGGTTCAACATATTTCACATCTATTGTGCACATTGATTCATTTGAATACATGTGTTTCTTGATTGATTTTTTTAGGATGTCTAAATATTCTAGAATAAAAGTTAGAATTTCATGATTTTGACTATACCGAATATTGTAGAATAGAACTTGTTGTATTGGCATGTTTTATTAAAAAAATCTTTTGTATGGTATTGAATAAATTATAAAACATGCACTCCTCTAATGAAAGGAAAGACATCATGAGCAAAGGAAGAGAATTTATCGTAAATCAATCTCACTCTTCTTACTATACAATTTTTCTGTGAACATGAGGTTCTTTGTACTTCCTACCCTCACAACCCTTAACATGTGCAAGAATTTGTATAATTTAGTGTGGTTATCGTAGTATGTTGATAACCCTAGATAATCGAGCTAGATCTTAATGGACTCTATAGTGTAAGAGGTGAAGATTGCTTTTGACGCATTCATCAAAGTTTTGCATTGTTCACTAAGTTCCTATTATAGCTTCTGTGAGACGAAACAATATGGTGCAAGAAAAACAAATCAGCTCATGCCACATTCTTTTCAGCTCTGTCAATGCTGATAGGTTAGAAAATGGTGATAGGATTGCTGGATCGAGAATCCAATTTTAGAACTTCAAACAAAGAAGCTCAAACTCATGCTTGGATCGCATATGTTACTGGAAGAATATAGCTGAATATGAGTGATGCAATTCATTGCCATGTTTCCTGGTAAGGCTTCACTTTCATTTTAAGAGATCACAAATGTAAGAAAATATTTGCTCAACTTTGGCCGATACATGGTTTTTTTTATCTTACTGTTGCTTAAGCAATATCTATAAGGTAGGCACTTTTGTGGTTGAAATCAAATTGTACCTTGCATGTTAACATCAAGACAGATTCCTTGGTAGTTGCACACTACTTTTCTTTAGAATCCAGATGCTTATCGAGATTATTTTTCTTTGCTTAGATTGATTTTAGGGGATTATTTTAATATTCTAAACCATTTTATTGATGTGAATATTAGTTTTCTTAGATGGTCGGCAAATTAGGTAGCTCATTTACTTGCTCAGGTTTTTGATTCTATGTTAGGTAAAAAAATTAGGGGATTGATTGGCTTCCATTCTTGTATGCAGCCTTACTCGTTGAGTTTTCTTTGTAATGATTGTTGTCCTACGATGATAATCCAAAAGGGGAGTGAATTGGATTTCTAACAAGTTTAAATACTTTTCTAAAATTTTGCGGAATATAAATAATAAACCAATTCAAAAGAGAAAAACACAACCAAGAACAAAATAACAATGAATATAAAAGAGTTTAAGGGAATAGAGAATCAAGTCGTTGATTTACAGTGGTTCGTTCCACCTTGACCTACATCAGCTCCTCAAGTTGCGCTCAAGAGTTTGAATAAACTAGTCTCCTCACTTCCATAAGGGAAGCCATTGTACAATTCCCCTTGTTTTATGGGATCACAAGGAACATTTACACCAATAATTTTTACGGGCTCAACTAGCAAACCCTACAACCATTAGTTTTTATGGGTTCAACTAGCAAACCTATCTCGACCCTTTAAGCAAGAAGGTTTGCTTGTCACAAAGTGTATCCACGCAGTAGCAATAAGCTCACACCAGCCCAAATGATATTGCAAATGTTAAAAACAAGAGTCAATGTAAAAGAAATAAGACCAAAATGATAGCAATGTGTATTCTTGGCTTCTCTCTATGGTTCTCTCTTCTGAAGTAAAAGATTATTTATAGCTAAAATATGTCCACTTAACCATTGTAGAAATCAGAGAGACATTGTGCAAAGAATACTAGTCATTGTGGCTTTGAATCACATCATCATTATTACTGTCAGACAACTTACGTGCACAACTCATATGGTGCATGCGTAACTGGCTCTTCAAGATGACCGTTGCCTCTAAATGTGTACGTGATGTGTTTGTTATGCTTTAATCATTCCAAGTTAGTAGCAAGTCAGTAACCATTGTGAAATATTGTCTTGTCTTGTCAAGATGAACTTGCATACATAACCAATCGACTGCGTGCGTAATTCTTGTCCAGTTTGTTCCAATAGCTTCTATTTTATTTTTCATGAACACTTGTGTGCACAACCATTGTTTGCGTGCATAATTGAAGAGTTGTGTGCATAAAGTTGCCTCTGCATGCATAACTTGCATCATCCGCCCCTTTGCTTCATTTTTCTACTTCTCCTATGGATGTTTGTCTTCTTCTCATGCAATTATTTCTTCCATGGACTCTAAACATGTTTCATGGATGTTTTGCTGTCATCATCATCAAAACTAGACTAAACAATCTCCCCCTTTTCGATAATGACAAAACATTCATGAATTTGAATATCTATTTCAACAATGACAAACAATTTGATCAAGGATTTCACTCCTTGTCATTGGTTAGTTCAAAGATGTGATGCCAAACTTAGATTTATCAAATACAAATTC
This sequence comes from Flueggea neowawraea, assembly GCA_948243855.1. Classification (NCBI taxonomy): domain Eukaryota; kingdom Viridiplantae; phylum Streptophyta; class Magnoliopsida; order Malpighiales; family Phyllanthaceae; genus Flueggea; species Flueggea neowawraea. Next base: position 9,544 of record CAODLS010699223.1, read on the forward strand.
ATGCAACATATTCCCCCTTTTGTGATCATCGAAATAGTTATATAAGCGAAATTTATCAAAATAAATTTTAACAAATATAGCTACCCCTAAGTAAAATTCATGTTCAAAGAAATAATTTTGGAAGCAAAACTGCCACACTTTTTTGTTTCAAAACATGCATAAGAAGTTTGAAACAATATATTCCTGTTTAAATTTGAAAAATTCAATGTATGCATGAACCGATCATATATTGTAATCATTTCAAATATTCATTTAACTCATTAATCAAAGTATCAAATGAGCAATGGCCTAAAGTTATAACATCAAATCAATGTATGAAAATACATCCAATCAATAAATAAGCAATTTGCATATATACAAAAGAAAAAAAATCTAGCAAAGTTTGAGTTCAAGCATGGGTTACCACATTTTCATTTTTCTCTTTGACCTTAATTGTCACCGAGCATAATCCTCCAATTTCATTGTTGTCATCATTATTTGAGCTTGTGTCATTTTCTTCGATAATTCTTCTTTTCCTCCTTTTTCCATGTATCTTCAAGTGTGGACAATCCGGTTTGATATGTCTAGGTTTATGACACTCATAGCAAATGAGTTTATTCTTCTTCTTGCTTGTCTTCTCTGCATCTTTTTCTTTTTTGAGGAATTTTTGGAACTTCTTTGTGAGATATGTTACATCTTCGAAGTCTCTCTCTTCTTCCTCACCCTCACTTGATCTTTCAATGTATTTTGAGGAAGCCTTGAGTGCAATGCCTATCTCTTTCTTCCTTTTGCCTTCGTCTTCTTCTTCCTTCATACTCATTTCATGTGTGAGTAAGGAACCGAACAATTCCTCCAATGGAAGAGAGGATAAGTCTTTGGCTTCTTAATATCATTCTTAATGGGTGCCCAAGACTTTGGAATAGATCTTAATATTTTCCTCACTAGCTTCGAGCAAATCTATGACTTCCCAAGAGCTTTGAGACCATTGATGATATCATTGAAGCGATCAAACATCTTTTAAAAGCGTTCTTCTTCCTCCATTTTGAATAATTCATATTTATGAACAAGCAGGGAGATTTTGTTCTCCTCGATTTGATTCATCCCTTCATATGTGATCTCCAAGGTTTGAAAATTTTTTTGAGACGTCTCAAATTGTTTGTCACGACCCATTGCGAGCTCGTGACCAGAGTATGAGGTGAACCGTCTGTGGGAGCCCGACCCATCTTACACAAGCCTTAGAGATCAAAACATATTGCCCCAAACGATTTAGATTGTAAAACATTTGTAAAGCATTTAATAATTGAAAACATAGTAAATCAAATATATATAAATAAATATATATCCAAAGTAATAATACAAAAGACAGCAGAAGTCATAAAATAAAAGCCAAAGTGGAAACCCAGTAACCCAACTACATCCTGATGCAGAGCTCTACAAAACAAAACCGGACGAAAGGGCATCACTAACCAAAGATGTCTCACTAGAGTCTGGATGCTGACAGTTGCTGAAGCCAAAAATCAGTGAACCTTCCCAATAGAAATCACATAAACAGAGAAACAAAGGGGGGTTAGGGTCTAGTGAGGAATAACATTCTAGATCACCTCATATGTGCCTCACAAAAACTATTTTGAAAACATTTTAAAACTACACATGCAGATATAGTCTTACATACATATATGCATGCTATATATATGTAATAGCTTTTCGAAAAATCCTTTCGCAAAGGGTTCGCATACAAAGCAATCATAAACACGGAGGTGTATAAAACGTTTTTTGTTTCCAAAGTCAAAATACATATACAAATATATGAGACCAAAGCAGAAGGCATGCACGTGGCACCAATAACAAAGTATGTGGACTCTGCCACAATCCATATCAAGTCATATGCCGAATCAGGACATATGGCTATCGGTAACCCTAATAGCTGGGTTTATCAAAGCGTTGGTATACCAAAGGTCACGTTTAACCCCGTAACAGTAGGTTCCCATATCAGAAAACAAAAGAATACTAATATATAGTATCAAAACAGAGTATGTGTAGAAGCATCAAAATTAGAGGAGAGATATATATTACATATATTTCAATTTCAAAGCAAAGTCCTGATTAATACACATAATCAGTTTATCATTAGTCAATCCTTAGATTAGTCAAATTTTCAGAATATGTGTTATACACAACACAAAACATATATAGTTCGAGACACAACCTATGTGTCTAAACCTGCTATTCACTCACCTGAAAGTCTAAGTGCAAAACACCCGTTGGGCCCCACTCGTCGACGGCTGGTCTCTCGGGCACGAACAGGAAGCTGAACAGAACAAACATATATCGATAAATCTATCAGAAGAAAACTCAAATGCGGTATTGTGCCAATACCATATGCATGATGTGCAAATGCATATATGAACTCTCAAAAGACCCCAAATGATCCATATCAAATGATACTCTATCATTCAGATCCAAAATACAGAATCTACATAAAATTATAGTTTGGTCCTCGATCAGTGCAAAATTATGTTTTAGTCCCTGAGACTTGACAAATTGCAAAATAGTCCTCCGACCATACTGGGATAGCTAACTAACTTTTTTAAGTAGTCAAAATCCTCAAACGAGTCCCCGAACTCTCAGAAATTGACAGAATGCAAAAATTACAAAACGAGTTCCAAAAGACCCATCTTATCCGAGTAAGACCCTGGCTTACTCGAGTAAGACAACCTTCATCTTACTCGAGGTCTTACTCGAGTAAGACAACCTTCATCTTACTCGAGTAAGCCAAACATGGTTACTCGAGTTAGACAGACCACCTCTCACTCGAGGAAGCCATTCCGGTCACTCGAGTGAGATGAAACTCCTCTTACTCGAGTAAGCAAAGCCCTTACTTGAGTAAGACATAACCCAGATGAACCCATAAATCATGTTGCACAATTTAACTGACCAAAACTGATGCCAAACACCCACATTGACTTTAAACAAAGTCGTGAACACAAATCCAGGGTCCAAACCACCAAAACAACTCGGAATCACCCTAGATCGACCAAAAATGAAGCTAACCCTAACTCAGCCAATGTCTCATCAAATAAGATGATTCAAGCTTGAATCATGTTCCCTTAACCTCAAACAAGTCAGAGCTAACAACCCTATGCATCCATTTACTCAAAATCATCCAAAAAATGCAAATCAAATGCAAACTTGGCCTAAAGCATGAATCTAAATATACAAACATGAAATGGATGAAATAAAGAGATTAGATACTTAATCTTACCTGTAGAAATGAAATGGGAATAATAGGAAGAAATGAGGATGCATTTTGCACTGATTTGAGTGAGATAGGGACTAAAATGAAGTGAGAGAAATGGAAGAGTCGGGTGGGGATATTTATAGACCCCTGTCCAAAACAATGCCCTCACTCGAGTAATCGGCCTGCATCACTCTAGTGACACCTTATTTACTCGAGTAACACATCATGTTACTCGAGTAACACTTTTCCCAGGTGTTCTTCATGTTCATCTGGAACCACGGCTTACTCGAGTAACACACAAGGCTTACTCGAGTAATCCACACCTCAGCTTACTCGAGTAAGGCACTAATGCTTACTCGAGTAACACCTTTCACAAACATAAATCCTCAACTCAATACTCGTATCGATCAAGATTGAAATGGAATCGAACGGAAGACTACCTAGAGCCTTTCCGGAATCCGACTAGAGTATTGAATACTTCCCCCCTCAAAAGAAATTTGTCCTAAAATTTCAAAAAAAAACAAAGCTGAGACCAACCATGATCTCCAGAACAAAACCCAAATCAAAATCTGGCTAACAGCCGTAACACATAGACGATGTGCAACCAATACACTTCCAACGCACAAATATGCAGATGCAATGCAATAATGCAATGACAAAGATCAATCAGACAAGCTTATGGATCAATAGGGTCGAACAAAAGTGTGGATATATATGCCTCATCTCATTCTCGGCCTCCCAAGTTGCCTCCTCAGCTGAATGATGCTGCCAAATCACTTTCACAGAAGCAATCTTCTTGTTTCGAAGTCTCTTGACCTGACGGTCAACGATCCTCATCGGAACCTCATCGTATGACAAATCTGATATGAGCTCAACTGACTGCGGAGCCAAAACATGCGATGGATCAGAGATATACTTCCTCAGAAGCAAAACATGGAATACTGGATGAATTGAAGCAAACTGAGGCTGTAACGCTTACTTATAAGCCACAGCTCCAACTCGACAGATAACCTCAAATGGACTAATGTACCTCGGTTTCAACTTGCCCTGCTTCCCGAATCTCATAACACCATTCATAGGTGATACCTTCAGGAATACATGGTCTCCAATCTCAAAGTCCAAATGTTTATGCTTCGGGTCAGCGTAACTCTTCTAACGACTGTGAGCAGTCAAAATCCGTTATTGAATCAGTATGACTTTCTTTGTAGTATCTAAAATAAGATTTGGTTGCAAGGGCTCTTTATCTCTGACCTCTGCCCAACATAATGGAGATTTACATTTTCTACCATAAAGAGCTTCGTACGACACCATCTCGATGCTGGAGTGGTACGAATTATTGTAGGCAAACTCTACCAATGGAAAATGGGAATCCCAACTCCCAGCAAAATCCACTGCACACGCTCTCAACATATCCTCAAAAGTTTGAATTGTCCACTCAGACTGACCATCAGTGTGTGGATAAAATATTGTGCTGGAATCCAATCGAGTACCCAACTCTTCTTACAGTTTATGCCAAAACTGCGAAGTAAACTGAGGACCTCTGTCGGACACTATGGAAACAGGCACACCATAAAGACACAAAATCCTCTTGATATACAATCTCACCAATCGTGCAGCTCCATATGTCGTCTTGACAGGCAAAAAAAGAGTTGACTTGGTCAATCAATCCACGATGACCCAAATAGAATCATATCCAGACAATGTCCTCGGTAATCCAACTACAAAGTCCATCGTGATACGATCCCACTTTCACTCCAGAAACAGTAACTGCTGCATCAAACCAGAAGGATGATGATGCTCAAACTTAACCTATTGAAAGGTCAAACATCAACTAACAAATTCAGCTATATCCATCTTTATCCTGTCCACTACTAGGATTCACAAAGATCTCGATACATCTTAATGTATCCTGGGTGAACGGAATAGACAGAATTATAACCCTCAGTCATAATCTCCTCACGTAACCCACCAGAAGATGGTACGCACAACCTCAACCCAAACCAGAGAACTCCTGAGTCATCAATGCTGAAACCTGGCACCTTAGATGCCTTAACCTTTCCAATCAAACCCTGAATCTCAGTATCCTCCTTCTGAGCTTCACATATCCGATCTAACAAAACATGTCTTGCCTCAACATGACCAAGCAATGATCCAAAATCATCAAACTAGAATGCAACTCCACTCCTCATCAAACTCTGCCACTCTAACACTGCTGGTCTCTCGAGTGCAATATGAGCCAAACTTCCCATCGAATTTCTACTCAAAGCATCGGCAACCACATTAGCTTACTAGGATGATATGATACCGAGCAATCATAATCCTTTAACATCTCTAACTAATGTCTTTGTCTCAAGTTCAGGTCTTTCTGCCCGAAAATATACTTCAGACTCTTATGATCTGTAAAGATCTCAAAAGTCTCTCCGTACAAATAGTGTTGCCAAATCTTGAGTGCGAACACTACTGCCGCTAACTCTAAATCATGCATCGGATAATTTGTTCATGCCTCTTAAGCTGTCTCAATGCATAAGCAATCACTTTGCTATGTTGCATCAATACATAACCTAAGCCAACTCTAGATGTGTCACAATACATAACGAAACCTCCAAATCCTGATAACAAAATTAACACATGCGCACTCGTCAAACATCCTTTCAACTTCTTGAAACTGTCCTTACATCTGCCAGACCAAACAAACTTGACAGTTTTCTGAGTCAATCGAGTCATAGGAGCTGTTATCCTCGAAAAATCTTGGATAAATTTCCTGTAGGAACAGCAAAACCAAGAAAATTGTGGATCTTAGTGACGGTCTTATGCCTCTCCCAATGGAGTATTGCCTTTACCTTCTTCGGATCAACTATAATCACATCTTTAGACACCACGTGTCCAAAAAATGCCACTTGATCAAGCCAAAACTCTCACTTCGAGAACTTAGCATAAAGCTGATGCTTTTTCAAGGCTTGCAAGACTGACCTTAATTGATCCTCATGCTCATTTCTACTCCTAGAATAGATCAAAATTTTGTCGATGAAGACAATCATAAACCGATCTAGATACGGCCTGAACACTCTGTTCATCAAATCCATAAATGCTGCAGGAGCATTCGTCAGACCAAATGACATCACCAAAAACTCATAGTGCCTGTATCTAGTCCAAAATGCAGTCTTCAGAATGTCATCACCTCGTATCCTCAATTGGTGATATCCCGACCTCAAGTCGATCTTAGAAAACCACTGTGAACCCTGCAACTGGTCAAATAAATCATCTATCCTTGGAAGCTGATATTGGTTCTTTACCGTTACTTTGTTCAACTGTCGGTAATCGATGCACATACGAAGGCTACCATCCTTCTTCTTCACAAACAAGACCGGAGTGCCCCAAGGTGAAACACTCGGTCGAACGAATCCATTATCCAGCATTTCTGTCAGTTGAGTCTCTAACTCTTTTAGCTCTGTCGGCGCTATTCGATACGGTGGAATCGATATAGGATCGGTACCAGGCTGAACATCTATAGAAAACTGAACCTCACGCTCTGGCGGAAGTCCAGGTAACTCCTTCGGACATACGTCAGAGAACTCTCGGGCTACTAGCACCTCCTACAGTCTCAACTCTGAGCTCTGCGGCTCAGCAAGCACAGAAGCCAAATACGCCTCACAACCTCGGCGAATTATGTTCTCAGGTCTAACAACTAATACATAGCTTCGAACCACGATGTCTCGTTCACCCTGATAACAGAACTCTGCCTGACCAGGTGGTCGAAAACATACCTTTTGGAAAACAATCCAAGGTAGCGTGCCAAGTCGAAAGCCAATCCATACCAAGTA
>CAODLS010699264.1:0-10915 GCA_948243855.1 Flueggea neowawraea
GCTTCAAAGGAGAAAACGCAGGTGAGGAATTATCAAAATAATGAATTAATACAAAATTAAATTGGTTATGTTGTTTGAAGTGATTTTAATTAAATATAAGTTGAAACAGGCGCACATTAGGGAGCTCGAAGAGGAAGTGAAACTTCTGAAAAATCTTTCTCATCCAAGTATTGTTGTGAGTATTCTAATGTTAAGCCTGTACTTAGTATTGATATCAGATGGTTATTGATTAGTTTTTTTTTTTACTGTTAGAGATACTTGGGGACGGCTAGAGAGGATGATTCTTTGAATATATTACTGGAATTCGTTCCAGGTGGATCTATATCTTCGCTTTTAGGGAAATTCGGATCATTTCCTGAGTCGGTAAGTTAATTAGTCCTGAAATTTTTGGATTTGGGTGTTTTGAAACGTTATTGTGTTGTTGTCTCAAAGAATCAGAAGTATTTGTATTAAACAGGTTATAAGAATGTATTCGAAGCAGCTATTATTGGGTTTAGAGTACCTTCACAGACATGGAATTATACATAGGGATATCAAGGTACTACTTTGATTTATTTTAGCAGTTTTTAGCTGGAAGTTCCATTGGTTGTTAGAGGTTTTCAGCTTCGTTTCAGGGAGCAAACATTCTGGTTGATAACAAGGGATGCATCAAACTTGCTGATTTGGGGGCTTCCAAGAAAGTTGTTGAACTGGTACTTGCTTTTGCTTTATTTTGAAGATTTTAGTTTCTGTGGCATCATTGATGACCTTGTTATCAAATGCAGGCTACTATAAATGGTGCCAAGTCAATGAAGGGTACCCCATATTGGATGGCCCCTGAAGTCATTGTCCAAACTGGGCATAGCTTGTAAGAAAAGTTTTTTTCGGCTTTGTTGGTCCATTTGGTCATAATTTTTATGATATATAGATTAGCTAAATCATAAACATGCAATCTATGAGCAGAAAGTCTTATAAGAAGATAACTTTTCTGATCATGTGAAAAATGATGTAGTAAGGTCATTCTACTTAACATAAATTTGGTTGTTGTGCTCATTTCTGTATTTTTTTTTATTATCAGTTTTCACATCAAATTACTATTTTTGAATGATAATGTCAAAAAGGACATGCTTAAAGTAAAATGTTTGTGTATATTTGCAGTTTTTCAAGTTGACAATATACAGAGCTCCTTATCAAACAAATATTTACGTAGACTATGCCACTATCGTACATTTCATGCTTGTACTTTTACACTCCTAGTAAAATAGAAATTTTTTTTCCTGCATTCATGTCTCCTCCTCGGAACTCATTGGTACAATATTCATTTCCTAGCCCTGCCGACATATGGAGTGTTGGGTGCACTGTGATTGAGATGGCCACTGGTAAACCTCCATGGAGTCAACAGTATCAAGAGGTATACATTTATCATTGCTTTTTGGAAGTTTGTATCTAATTGATTCTTGTGTAAAATTTTGCGATGTTATGCTACATTCAGTATGTTCTAAGGTGAGGCTTATATTTCAGGTTGCTGCTCTCTTCCATATTGGAACAACTAAGTCTCATCCTCCCATTCCTGAGCATCTGTCCATCGAAGCAAAGGATTTTCTCTTAAAGTGTTTGCAGAAGTACACTCTCTCATCTCTTATTCTTCATTTCTTCTTTTTTTCTAGAAGTTAATTTCTGTTTTCCTTCCTGTAACTCTTGTACGGATTACTACCTGGTGGCAGGGAACCAAACTTAAGGCCTACTGCGGCAGAATTATTGCAGGTAATTGTTGTATAATTTTGATTTCTTTGTGACTTATTTCATTGAATAAGCTGCAATACTATCAAAACAAAAAATGAATAAATGCATAACACAATAGGATTATAAACGTTTTTGGTGCACTGGTAAAAATTTTAGGTCTTCATGGATTTCTTTTTATTAAATATTTGCAGCATCCATTTGTCACTGGGGACTATCAGGATCCACAATCAATATTTTGCAATTCAGTCAGGGTAAGCAAGGTAAGATTCTCATTCACCTGAGTACTGTATTTTTTTATTCACGTCCTCCTTTTTGTAATGACCCTTTGCAAATTTTCAGGAACTTGGAAATCCTGTGGCTGCTACAGGGATGAGTGTTAGAAACTTGTAAGCATTTTAATATTACTTTACTTTATCCTTCTTTTTGATGCAATGTCTATCAACGATGCTACTTGAAAATTTTTGATGATGCAGCATGAACAAGGTGATTAGAAGGTCAATTTCTGCAGGCTTGAAAGATGTTTTTGAAATGGGTAGTTTGAGGTCATCAACTGTATATGCTGATAATTTCTCACGACGGACAATTTTGATGATGATATGTGTCAAATAGATGATAAAGAAGATTTTTTAATTACTTCGACAAATAGGTTCAATTCTGTCTTCACATCCGCTGATCTCAACAAGGTGATTTTTCAGTTTAGTCCAGTGGTTAAGATGACCATATAGCTACAAATCTAACAACAGCGTTGTTTTATATGAACAGTGTTTCAATCCTATGTGTGAACCTACTGATGACTGGCTCGGCAAATCTGGTAGAAGGTCATCGATGAATGAAGTTGAAACTAACCTGTCCTCTCATCAATCAATCCACGAACTTGGCAGCCCTGAAGCATCTGGGAAGGGAGAGAATGACTTCACATTTTTGTGTGAGCCGTTGGCACCAGAGGATGATGATGAAGTTACAGAATCAAAAATTAGGGCTTTTCTAGATGAGAAGGTACCCTCATTTCTTCTTTTGATTCATAACTTTCCTCTTACATTTGTATGTAGTTAGTCCACCTGGTTTTGACAAATAAAATATGACATTGTAATTTATTGTGTTTGCCAATTCTTCATTTGAGTGCAAGGACTTAACTTTTTGTTAAAATTTGCCAGGCTTTAGATTTGAAAAAGCTGCAAACACCTCTTTATGAAGAGTTTTATAGCACATTAAAGGCAGCAGGTCATCCAAGAGTTGTCGGAACTGCAAACAATGAAAACATTATAAACTCACCAACCTTACCCCCTAAAAGCAGGTCACCCAAACGGTTACCTAGCAGAAGACTTTCAGCAGTTGTTGCTGCTGCCATTAATAAAAAGCCAAATAATTCTTCCATTTGTGTAGAAAAATCTGGCAGTATCCATAATCGAGCTTTGCTGGAAATTCAGCCACCACAGACTAGTGAGTGGAAAGACCTTGTTGTCGATGCTCAGCAAGATAACATAACTACCAGGTTTGCTTACTGTTTGTAATGCTTCCTCTGGTTTAGTTATTGGAAGGTGATGAATATACACTCTTCAACTTGAATTCGGTGTAACTTGCAGTATAAGCTTTTCTGAGAGGCAAAGAAAATGGAAGGAAGAGCTTGATGAAGAGCTTGAAAGAAAACGAGGCAAGTTAAACCCAACTCTTAATTTGAAAAAATGTCATCATTATTTTGCTTTGTGAATGTTTATACATCATAATCTTAGTAAAAATAGGGAAAAAGGAAAAAGTAAAAAAAAAAAAGGATTTGGATGCTCCAAATGAGCAAGTTAATTTAACTATTCATTGACATGTCTTTCATTGTTAACACATTTTTTTTGAACTGGACAAAAAATCCATTAACCACAATTAGACAGGATAAAAATGACGCAATATATAGTAGTGGAAAATGGATATTCAATATTAAAGATAGAAGAACAAAGATTACTCCTAACAATTCTATAAATAAAATTGTACGAGGTTATGAGACACAATATGCATCTGTCTGATCCAAGAGCTGGACAATGTAGTGTTGATTTAGATTACATCAATCTATGGCTCCTCTCTTAATTTGAATCAAATATGTTTAATTCTACTAGCTTAAATTGTGGTGTGACCTGGGAATTCTTGCTGCAGAAATGCTGCGCCAGGCAGGTGTAGGGGGAAGACATCATCCCCAAAGGACCGAATTCTAAATCGACAGGAAGAGTGGTTATGGTTTGTGCTCCCTGGAAAATAAACTTACAAAAAAAATCATCTTGATGCTTGATGGGAAAAAAAATGCTTTTCGAAGGCTGTAATGTATGTAGTAATTAATATCTCTGGTAAAATGGTGTCAAATAAGATAGAGTAGCTACCTTGCTGCTAGCAGCATTATGCCTATACATGTATGAGTTCCCTTGTTGAGTTGTTGTCCAGCCAAAGAAATGGATATAATTTATCCTTGTATTCTTTTTTCCATACACCCTTTTGAGGTGAGTTGATGATGTAAGTTATTGCGGTTTCATTAGTATCAATTTCTTCATGCTGCAATGCAAGATTATGTTCAAATCCATGAAAAATTTTGTTTGTGGCTTCACTTTTTTAGCATTTTTTGTTTCTCTTTTGAGTGATTGATATAGCAGACTCTATGTTAAGTAAGTGTGTTCTCTTGCTCCTTGTCTAAAACAGAGAGCTGCTTGTGAGAACAGAGGCTAGTTCAACGCATATTTATGATTTCGTTGTATAAATGAATAGATAACCAATGAGCTACTGGAATCAACTGCGGCGCTAAAGTATCATGAATAGTTTGATTTTAGGAGAAAAAAATGAGATGTCAAAAATAAAATAAAAGAATGGATAAAAGAATACGTAGTTTCTTGGTATTATAATCCCACAAACACCCTCCTTGGTTAGATCACTCATTGATTGTTGTTTCATTGCAGAGTTCATGGATATCTAAGCCTTAAGTAAGCCTAATTCAATTACGAAACTCAACTCTTCAAGGAAAGTGAAATGCTAATGCGAACACACTTTTGTATTGAAGACAATTGACATCACCGGGCCACAATGTCATCAACATGGTTTGCGCATACGAAGGTAGGCGGGCGACAAGAAGATTGTTCTGTCGAAATTTGACTTTTCCTTTTTTTTTAAAAAAAAAAGAAAATTTCATGAGAAAGTTTATTATGTCTGTTTGAAAGCACCGACAGGCGACAATTGAGGAGAAGAAGAAGAAGAAGAAGAAGAAGATCTGTGGGACTGGGAAACCCTATCATCTGTCCAGAGCCTAATATCACGAGTTTCAAGTCTCCACCACAAAGCTTCTTCCTTGACTTGTACCTATCTCCACTTCTACAGGAGAGCAGCATACTATTATTTTTATTCTTTTCTAATCATATTTGGTGAGAAGACTTAAAAGTCGTACCCAGAGCCCATAATCTCTATGAGATATTCTTCTCTCTCACAAAAATGAGCTCCATCATTACACAAGTAGCATAATAGCATAAGACATTTTTTTAAATTTGAAAAATTATGTTAAATTAATAACTCAAGTTTCTAACACTCAAAAATCCTTTTTTTTTCTATCAATTTTGCATGGAGTGAGAGAGATTTAATTGGACAAACACGAACAATGGACAGCCAATTTACGTTATGTGCTGAATTTTTAGATCGACATATTATAATTCTTATAAAAATGTATCACACTCTTTTGATTATGCAATCTACTCATTCTACTAAATTTATTGTTTACTGCTCTCAATCTAAAGTCAAGGAATAAATAAATTTACTGCTCTCAATCTGAAGTAAAGGAATAAAATGTTTTATGCTGTCGTGCAAGGGAGAAAAATGTAAAGATTCAATTGAAGTGATCTTTTGGGGGTGAGATTTTTAGAAACCAAACAACGTATATATTTATTAGAGTGAACGGTCAAAGAAGTTCGGAATTTGGTAGGAAATGACACTGCCGTGAGCAATTTAAAGAACAAAAGGAGCTGTTTGTTGCTTAATATATATTGTGGCCGCCGCCCTCTCGTTGTTCTCATGTTTCCTATTTCAACAACATAATATAAGAAGTTAAAAACATGTCTTGATTTAGGGTTTTTCTTTTTTCTTTTTAAAAAAAGAATCCTTATCAAGAATCTCCTCGTAAATTCTCGCCGTCATTCAATGTAGAATTGCTACTATCAGTTCTATCAACTTGGTAGGCCAAAAATTGCATGGAACGACTTAAAATTGGAAAAGAAGAAGAAATTAAGCAAATTAACATTTTTAAAAAAATTGAGAAGAGACTAAAAGGCATGGAAAAGATTGTCTTTTCCTTTTTTTTTTGTTTTTTTTAATCTGTGGTAATTAGAGGAAGTGAGGAAAGACTAAAGGGGAAGCTGTAGATGTGAAAGCCCTGGATTCTTGGAGATCACATGTTGGTGGAAAAGACGATGAAAGTATGAAAGAAGCAACCCAACATGCATGATAGGATGGTACCAGCAAAAGAACATGCATGATATACTTTTAACAGCGAAAACAGATCTGCCTCTGATCTTCACTGTCTCTATGCTCTTTTGGACAACTATACACACCAACTTTTATCAAAAATATTTCTTCGCCTCCATGATAAACATATATAAAAATTATCAATGACTTTGTAACACATTAGTATTAGAATCGATTTCAAAGTCAAGGGGTAGACGGTTCGATCCTGATGAAAACAATTAAAGTGACTTATAATATATATATATAAACTTTTAGCATAATATAACTTGATTGAACATTACTTGAAAAACCAAAAGAAAAATTATGTATATATATATAATATTATTTGTTTGACTCGGTACTGTCCACATGTGATTCATAATAAGGACAAACTAAAATAGAAAATCCACACAATTGTTTATTAATTTTGGTTGTTTTTGCTTGAAAATATTGTAAATTCTATTGAATATTCTCTCATGTCAAGCTTTTCTTCTTTGGTCCATGATAATGATTTTAGTGCCTCGGCTTTTCTTTACAAGAAAAAGGAAAAAAAATCCTCATATTGCATCTTCCTTTCTTCTTGCGACAACATTATTATTAAAACAATCAAGTAAAGGCATAGCAATATAATTAGACAAGTTATGTAATGTAAAAATGTTGAAACCTGCCACCCAGAAATCGAATCATAAGGATAAGAACATAGAAAGTGTAGTGGTCGTAAATGAAGACGGACTTTGTATGGACCCTTTCCAAATTGTTTTTCTGCTCCTTATCTTATTATACCTAGCTTCTTTTAGTAAACTACTTTCGAATATGGAAGCACTTTCCTCTAATTATTCATGGCTCACCTTTTTTGATGCTAATTAGTTAAGCTTTCAAATTAACCAAAATATGAGAAAAGATTTGCATCGAAGGAAATGGACAATTGAGGTGAGGTGTATGACATGGATGGCCATTTAATGATGAAAGGATGAACATGCAAGCAATTGGCTCATATACATGTATGGATTCACAAAAATGGTTATTACAGCCACAGAAACGGTGGCAATGCCATTCAGTCATCTTTGAACAAGATATGAGGCTCACCGATACCATTCTGTTTTCCATTTTATGTATGACATACATATATATGTGCTTATGGGTGTGACACGTTAATCTTTGTATAATACACAGCACATATGTACATATTTTTTAAACACGTAATCTATATTCATTAGACACTCAATAAAACCAACAAGATTGCAATTATGTGAAGAACTTAATTATTTAAAGTATCTCTATTTAGGTAATTCTAATTTGAACTTTTATGCCAAGTCTTCTCATATGAATTCAAATATTTTTTGATGAATTACTCAAATCCGAAATCAATTTAATAAAATAAAATAATGCTTAATTAACTCTAATCAAATTTTGAATGAATCGAATCGAGTCGGATTAAATTTACATTCATATATCAATCATTCATTTTAGTCTTAGATATACATATTTAGCGACGAGAGTACATTTTTTTCCTCAAGGATTTGAGTAGTAAGTAGGAATTATAAGGGGCCCACTGGATTATCCATATCCAAAAGAATTGAAAGAGTCAATTTTTGGTAAGAGCATATATAATAGGGACTGGCTTAATATATTTGTGTCCAAGGTTGGGTGGATGTGATAGTGGCTGGGGTCTAACTCATACATCATTGATGGCTTTTCATGGCAAACCTTTTGTTGGTGACGCCATGCTTCTTCTTTCCACACCCACATCAATATTGCAAAACCCCTTTATTTATTTTTCTAATTCGCATCAATTTTTTATATTTTCCCCCCATGTTTGCTATGGCTAGCTAGGGTTCCATTATCCGCCTATTTAATCCTTAAATTAATAGTTGAGGCTAAATTTTGATGCTATAAGTAGCCAAAAAGAAAAATCTGCACCTTAAATTATTCGTCTAGATTACGACAACCCTGAATGCAACAAACCGGTCTTTAAAAATCACAAATCTATCGCAGATTAACTAATCTGTTTCTGTCATTTTGTTCAGAATTCATGTGGCTAAATGAGTGACTGAATCGAATGCGTGGTGAGAAGCAGTTGAGAACTATGGGATGGACGTGGTTTGCCACATAAACATATTGACTCATTATTTCCACCAAATTTAGTAAAAATTGTCAATTTGCTTAAACTCACATTAATATAGTTCTCTCTATGTCTTGAATTAATAAACTTGTTTTCTTTTTTGTCACCCTATGTTATATACTTGTTTTCTATTTAAATGGATGGTTAATTGACATTATATTTGTTGTGGACTATGTACATTGATGATCGCACGTTAGGTTCATCCACTAAAGTATTATTTACTCTAAATTCATGGGTCCTCACAGTTTTGTTTCTAAAAAAATGTCTCATTAGTTTGAGGGAGAAATATGCTTATAAGCGATCTTTAGTCTCGATTCTTAGATAATGTAGGAGCATAACACTACAATATTAAAATGACATTATTTTATATTTTGATGAATATATAAATTTTATTAATACAATTATATTTAATCTGTTTTAAAAAAATTGATTTATGACGAATTTTTGTTTTTAAAAAAATTAAAACTAATACATTTAACTAAATTATCCATTTGTTTTTTTCTTAGTCTACATTTTTTTCTTAATCCATGGAAGCTAACATATAATAGTAGCTACGTAGCACCTAGGCTCCTGCCAACTCTAGAAAAGGAAAAAGGACCAAAACACTTTACAAATTGATTTTATGTTCATAAGGTTTTTGTGCATATATCAAATTGTGTTTCCAAGACTTTGCATTAAGAGGAGGATAGCGGGACATAATTGTTGTCTCAAATGCGATCAAAATAAATCAAAAGCACTCTTTTTTAGGTCCTTAACTACCAAGCAATCAATAAAGAACACCCTTTTAGCAAATTGCCCTAATTTCATATGCTGACTTTACCCAATTTGTCGCAAATGCCTCACTCCTACTGGACTCCCAACGCTGTTATGGATCATATCGAAGTTTTGATATTGGAATTTGGTCGATTCTTCGAAGGCAAGAGTCCATTAATGCAGATTCTTTAAGCTCTTTGAAATGACAATTCATGCTTCACTTTTCATGTATTGCATCGGCTGTCTTAATTTGGCCAAAGATTAAGTTAATGGAATTGGACTTGGAAGGATATTTTTGCCGTTCTTTTTTTTAATGTTTTTTCTTTTCCTAATTCGGACCACCAAATTGGAATGTGGATAAATAGGAATGATGAGTTCCCTTCATGCAGCTTCTACTTTGCTTTAATTGTTTCCATTAATTTTTTTTGTCTTATTTTCTTTTCCAAATTATACACGTGTATCACACTCAGCAATACTTGACCACAACATCACCTTTGTTTTTACCATGACGGTCTCTCTAATACTAGCAACATCATGCAAAAAATCCATTAAATAAAATGTTATTATGATTGTCAAAGCGAGCTTAATATATATGAATATCCTACTTTAAAAAAATACCAATGAAAAATATTTCTGGAGCAAAAATAAATATTTATCTGATATATATTATGATTCCAAAAACCCTTTTTTTTAATTTTCTCTTCATGTTATTTTAGTATATTTACTATTCAATTTATCAAAAACAATCTCTTCACTTGTGCAAATATAAGCGTTTACGGAAGTGCCGACCATAAAATACTTGACAATGGGAGGAAAGACGTGTCGAAATAAGGACCAGCCGACCAGCCATTCTACTGTTACATCGTAATCTTAATCTTATCTAAAAAGCAGAGAGGAAGATCTTCGTGAAGGTACACTTCAACAGTAATCAACAATGGAGGACGATATTTATAAGCAGCAAAATATACTTTTTTTTTGTTGACGAAGTGTAGTCCATATAATTTGAAATTAACAAAAAGTGAAAAAGAACCAAAATAGGCCGCCCCCAAATCAGACTGGTTAGTAATTAGCAGGCGCTATCCACTTGGGTTTTGGCAGTGATGGTACGAAAACCAACCCAACTTGCGCTCACTTATCATCAAAAAAGCGTTCGAACCCATTGATCTGTCCCACTCAAAATGGACCCTTTCTTATAATGATTGTTTTCTTATAATTATTGATTTTACCAAGAGTTAAGGTTAAAATTCTATATATTTATAATATTTTCCTTTATCAACTCGAGGCTTAAAGTCTAAAATAAATAATACCCTACTATAATAGATTTAATTGTAATAAGAATAGTTTACAACAATTAAATTAATTAATTGTTTGATTTTTATAAATTAAGTGATAAATTGTAGATATAAATTATAGATTACACAGGTAAAAAAACAAAAAGACTAACATGTTGAATATGCAATATAATGTATCAATAATATTTGGGAAATCTAACGCGGATTACAATGTTCGTTATTAGACGTGGTTGTGGTGTCTTATGTTTCCACTTCGAGACGTGGGCAACAGACACTTGCCTGTGACAACTTTTTTTTTTACGATATAAAGGAGAGTCGAAAGCGATGAGTAGTAATATAATCTTGTTGAATATTATTATACAGATATTATCTCTATATTATAAAATATTTTTAAAAAATATAATTGACACTGATAACGGATTTGTTTGGAACAACTTGATTGGTCTATTTATGGTTAACGTATGTATGTGAAGATCTTGTCAGACTGTTATAATGTGTACGGACAGATAATGTTCCACTCGTACTGCTGACTTGTCCTCTAAAAGATAAGACTTTGGTTTTGGTCCATTTA
>CAODLS010699323.1:0-11929 GCA_948243855.1 Flueggea neowawraea
ATTTTTTGAATTTTTTTTTAATTTATAATTTTTAAATAATTTTTTAGATGATTAATTTAATTAATCATTAGTGAAGACATTGAATGTGCTTTTATTATGTATAAATTTATTAATTAATTAAGGTGAGTTAAGTTCATTTAATAATCTATTATTAAAACTTAGTTTAAATATTAACGAGGGAACTTCAAGAGACATATAATTAGTTTTAATTTTATATTTAATTTTTAAACAAATTTAAAGTTTTTAATAATAATTTATGTATTTTTAAGTCATTAAAAGAAATAATTCATAATTAAAGATAAAATTATAGCCACTAGTGATTGTTACTACCATTAATAGATAAATTTTGATTCGTATAAATTAATTTTTATAGATGCATTATACAAAAATATTAAAAAACCATACTATTTTTTCCATCTAAATCATTTTGTTGAATAGAAAAAAATAAAATGCTTCCAAATTTTTTGTTTATTATAAATTATATAAAATAAAAATTTAAATACACAAATACAGAAAATTATTCTTTGGTGTAATATAAGATCAATTGATTTAATTGACATAGCGAAAAAATTATTTAATAAAATTATAAGATAGTTAATATGTATACCTAACAAAATGTCGCACATCAAAACTATCAAGTATAATTGTTTTACAATTTTTATATTTTAACAATTAAATTTTGTAATTATATGTATAATAATCTATCTCAAGTAGAAAAATAGTCTTCCAAGGACTAGAAAATATATAATAAATTAATAAAAATAGCGATAATCAATGCAACTGTCGTATTTTAAGATAAAAACGTTTCATATTTTTGTCATTTGACTTAAAATGTTTAGTGTCTAATTCTTTATTCGATCAAATAATTTTATTTGATCAAATAACATTATTTTCGACGAACAAACCAAATACTCCTTTGAATTTTCTATATTCAACGTAATCATCAAGGGCTGCAACTTAATAATACAGACTGTTCTTCCTTTAATAAATGAAATTAGATTTAATTTTTATATATGTAAAAGTTCTAAAACTTGGTAGTAAAATTTTTATCATATACAACTGTTTCATTCAAATTATTAAGATATTGAAAATTCCGAACACCTAGAGGTATCTCAGAATTTTTTTTTAAAATATTTTATAATATTTGAAAGTAATACTTTGAAATATATCAAAATTTAAGATTAATCAACATATTATGTACAATATATGAATTCAATCAAAAAAAGAAGATCAAAAGACACTATAAAATTTCTCCATTAATTTTTTAAATTTTATGATAATTTATAAATTTTTAAATATTTTTTATATAAATAACTTAATTAATATTTTATTAAAAACATTAAATGTAATTTTATTATTTAAGGTGAGCTAAATTCATTTAATATTCAAGAGACATATTAGTTTTAGTTTTATATTTAATTTTTAATTTTGTAAAAAATTTATAGTTTAAATAATATTTTAAATAAAATAAATAAGATATTTTTAAAATTCATCATAAGAAATAATTCACAATTAAATATAAAATTACAAGTCACTATCGATTGTTACTATCATCATTAGATAAATTTTGATTTGTATAAGTTATTTTATATAGATGTATTCTACAACAAAAAAATATTAAGAAAAAACATACTATTTTTGTTTAAACTATTTTGTTGAATAGAAAAAAAAGTACTGCTTGAACAAAAATTTATTCATTATCAATTATATAAAATAAAAATTTAAAATACACACATAAAAAATATTTTTCAGTCTAATTTAAAATCAATTGATTGAATTAACATAATAAAAAAATTATTTAATAAAATTATAATATACTTATAAAAGGTGACATATGAAAACTATTAATCATAATTATTTTATAATTCTTATATCTTAATAATTAAATTTTATAATTACATGTATTATTTATTTTATATAATTTAAATTTAACTAAATTTTAAATTATTTTTATTAATCATAAAATAAATAAAATAAAACAGGTGCATGAACTTCTAAACTAGTTTATGAATAATTTGACGTGACACAATTATAATACTGGATTATTTTCAAGCTAAAATAATTAATTCAATGGATTATCATCGAGCTAGAATAATTAATTCAAGGTCCCTGAATAATTTTTAATATATCAGGAGATAAAAATAATTGATTAAATTAAAAGGCATGAGAGTGAAGGGACGCATGATATGATATATGAAAGGATATCTTACCAACCAAATAAAATCTATGGAAAGAATCTTGTGCCTTTAATTCATACACGTAAGGCCATTTAAACTGACAATAAGTGATGACCGTCCGATTAAAAATATGACCGTTGAGAGCTCCTTATCAAAATTCAAACCTAATCTACTCCGCCGACTGCCAATGCAAAACCAAAGAAACAGAGCATTACCCCAAAAGGCACAAAGGAATTTTTCTGTCTCTTCTAAATCATCTTCATCTTCTCCAAACTGAAAATTCAATGTCCACGATAAAGTATGACCACAAGCCACCACCGGCCAAATCTCCAGTCCGCCTTAGACCCCGCCGTGCCGTCCGATCCAACTCCACTTCTTTGCAGACTCCTCCAGGTGGGTTTTCTTCTTTGTGAACAATTTCTTTCCGGGTTTGTCAAAAGTTCCGTTCTTTTTCTTTGTTTGGTTTTTAATGCTTCTAGTTAGAAACAGGTTCTCTGACTAAATCCCAGAATCTGAATCCCACATGGGACCCGGAGGAATTAGAGCTTTGACTCGAGTACCGATCAACATTCTGCGAGTTGCGTGCTCTAGCCAAGATGGTTAAAAACGAACTCAACCAAGCAGAATCAAAGAATCATGGGTCTGGCAACAATTTAATTATTTTTTAGAATCAAAGAATCGTGGGTCTGGCAACAATGAGTCGAATGATTTCACGTTGTGGAAGCTAAAGATGAAGCCAATTCTGGTTCAGAAGAAGTGTGATGAGGCGATTGAAGGTGAAGAGAAATTACCGGTAGAACTGACAGCGGCTCAAAAAGCGGAGGCTGTGAAGAGAGCGCATAGTGCAATTCTATTGAGTCTGACGAATAAAGTCTTGAGAGGGGTGGATGATGAAACTACTGCAGCAGACTTGTAGAAGAAGCCAGAGAGGAGGTATCAGAAGAGATCCTGTTAAACAAGCTTTATCAGAAAAGGCGGCTACATATCTTCAAGATGTCAGAAGGCCCAAATTACAAGTCAGTCCCTATGATCCAAAAAATCATATTTATTCTCGAAGTCTCTAAAATTCACAATTCTAACTACGACAGAAAGTATTTGCAAAAATGCTCTAATACTGCCGCGTCAAAAAAATATTTTCGAAAAAGTCACAATCGCGTTCTGCTCGCTACCCAATAAAATCAGACATGTATTCCCACTCAAATTCGTCCCCTGAACACGAATTTGAACTCAGATTACACCAACAATCAACAGATTTTTCACAATTTGGCAAAAGTCGAACCAAACCCTAGCTTCTCCAAAAACACATCAAATCTCTTGATTCAAAGCTTAAACCGCGTTCCTACAAGTCCCCTAACACTTATTCTAACATCCTCTAACATCAACTAACCCAGAATCATCAATAATCTGAACCTACAGTGATTTTTGGACAAGATTGCACGTGACAAATCAAAGATCAAAATGATGTTTAAATGGAAGAAAAGAAGTTGATCTTACCTCAGAAGTGGACTAGGAACGTTGGGGAACCAATGTGGAAAGATTCAGACGAGTTGAGAGAGTTTTGAGAGAGAAATTGAGAGAAAAATGACGGAATGACGTGTTTTGGCTTGTTTTATGCACTGCAGATCAAAGGCAACGTACGTCGTACATAGTGACAATGTACGTCATGGTGATACACAACGTACGTCGTGACCCTATAATGTACGTGGTAATGCTTCCACTAGCTATGGGTTTCGAATAAACACACCTCAACGTACGTCATAGTCAGACAACGTACGTTTGTCATCCTTTTTTCAGATAACGTACGTCTTACCTATGTAACGTACGTCATGCTGTTTTTTCAGATAATATACATCTTGCACAACATGCTACGTACGTTTTCCACTCTCTCATCACATACTCGACATTTCACGTTTCCCCACATGCACCGAACTTTCCTCGAGGTTCGATGACACCTAATCTTCGACAAATACGTCTGATTACCTTTAAGGTCAAATCAGACTAGTCGGAAGTCTACAGGACTCCTAACCAAAACGGGCGAAATTTTACAGTTCTAATATGTGTATTAGGATTTTGTGTGGCCTATTTTGATTAGGGTTTCATTGTAAACTATAAATATCTTAAAAATCCTTTTGTTGCTTCTGACTCTGAATAATATAATTACTAAGCTCACTGCTCGTGGACGTAGATCGATTATTGATCGAACCACGTAAATCTTGTGTTCTTGTGTGATTGCTCTTTATTATTCTGCATTCTTCTATCGCCGATTTTCCCTAACAAGTGGTATCAAAACCACATAAGTTTGTTAAAAAATTTTGGGTTCGTTCTGCAGAAATAATATGTCTTCGTACAAATTCGATATTGAGAAATTCAATGGGTTGAATGATTTTACGCTGTGAAAGCTGAAAATGAAGGTGATTATAGTTTAGCAGAAGTGTGAGGAGGCGATTGAAGGTGAAGAGAAATTACAGGAAGAACTGACAGCGGTTCAGAAAACAGAGGCTGTGAAGAGAGCACATAGTACAATTCTATTGAGTCTGACGGATGAAGTCTTGAGGGAGGTGACTGATGAAATTACTACAATAGGATTGTGGAAGAAGCTGGAGATTAAGTATCAAAAGAGATCTCTGTCTAATAAACTTTATCAGAAAATGCGGTTGCATACCTTGAAGATGTCAGAAGGCATGCAGGTAAAAGAACATCTTGATAAATTTAATAGAATTGTATTAGATTTGAAAGGTGTTGGTGTTGACACTGATGATGAGGATCAAGTTATTTTTCTGTTGCATTCATTGCCTGAGTCATATGAGAGTTTTGTTGATACTATCATGTATGGTAGAGATGGAATTTCTGTTAATGATGTGAAGGATGATCTGTTGTCTAAAGAATTGAATAGGTTAACTTCTAGTTCGGTTGGAGACAGAGTGGAGTCTGGGCTAACCGTTAGTAAGGGCAAGGGAATGGGTAAGAATCATGGTTTGAGGTGTTATCACAGTAAGAAGATTGGGCATGTGCAAAATAATTGTCCACATAGGAGAAACGGTGGGAAATCAAGTGCAACAGTTGTTCAGAATAATTCTGTGGAGTTTCAGGATAATTCTGATAAGGAAGAGAGTAGTGAAGTGTTGACTGTTTCTGCATGTAGATCTAAAGATAGCTAGGTTATTGACACTGATGCAGCTTATCACATGATTTTTTCTAGAAAACTGTTTAATTCTTTTAAAGAATGGAAAAACAGTGTTAAATTGGGAGATGGTGAGAAGCTAAGTGTTGAAGGTAGTGGCTCTTTGAATATCAGGATGCATGACGGAATGGTAAGGAAACTTGATACTTGGTATGTTCCTGGGTTACGAAGGAACTTGATCTCTATTGGTGCTTTGGCTAAGCATGATTATAGTTTCTCTGGAATAGGTGAAGGAATTCGGGTGTGTAAGGGATCTTCGGTTGTGATGAAGGGTAAATTACGGAATGACATTTACACCTTGATTGACAGCTTGGTAGTTGCTAATGATTTAAGGACTGTTGTGAGTTCTGCAGAAAAATGGGTGGAGTTTGTGATCGAGACTCTAGAACAGGCGAAGTTCGATCAGGTTGATTCACAAAGACTAACAACAAGTGTACTAAGGCATGGTAATTGTGTTGGTGATGATAAAAGGTCATCACTGAAGGTCAAAGGAAAAAATGCGAGGTGGTATGTTGTTAGGAGTGGATGGAAAGCTAGCGCATTTTTTAATCCAAATACAATAAATCCAAGTACTCACCCTCAATTCTACACCACATTTTTTAATCCAAATACAATAATGTTAAAAACTATTATCTCCAAACAAAAACCTCAAAAAAGAAAAAAATCCCAAAGCATGACAAACAAACATGTCGCAATCCGACAGGCGTAGGGGTGTATAGTGATAGTAACAACCAAGAAAGAATCAACTTCCGGTACCAAAAATGAAATACATGAAAAGGGTTTTTCATTTTCTTACCTATCAGAGAGAGAATTCAGTCAGGGTTCACGCGAACCAATGGAGAGCAACTCCGTGACAGATATTTTCATAGCCTTGAAAATGATGGGCAAGGGAAAATTCTGAGAGAGAGGTTTGTTTGAATGCTAAATATATTGAACTGTTTTATTGTGGATTAGGCTGCCACGTAAGAGAGACATGGTTGTGAAACAACAAAACGTGGCAAAGAGGGCATGCATTTGGACAACACAGTTGCCCTGTTACCTCCTATTGGTCATCATACGGCATAGTCAATCTTTGGATGTTATATGCTATTCATTTTCTTGATTTTTTTCCGGCTGAACTATTGATGGGACTGAGCTGTGTTGTGGTTCGTATCTCATTGGTTTTAGCAAATTCAGAGGTTCCATAGGGGAACGACGAGGACCAAAGAGTCCGACGCCATTTCTTTTCATAAATTCAATTCAAGTGCATGCTGCTTCGCATCACAGGTATGAGTCGTATGACAATGACAGAAAGATAATACGAAATGGACGTGCAATCGTCATAGCAACAAACGACAGGTCGTATAACATTGTATACGAGAACACTCTTTTACAAAGTGAAACATATTTTATACCTCATCGAGGCACATAAATGTGGATTATTAGGTGGATAAAAATGAATGTGGGCTATTGATTTGAGAAGGAATATACTCTCTCATTTATAAAATTTTAAGAAATTAAATAAAAATAATAGAAATTAAGAAATTTGTCATTAATGTTATGTGCTTTTACTTAATTTTTTTACTGTTACAAAATTTAAAAAAAAGGTAAAAAAATTAAATAACTAGTAAGTTATTTAATTTAAGTATATTTTACTTAATTTAAGAATTATTTACTTAATTTTTTGATCTTTTACAGATTTTCAAAAATTAAGTAAAAATAAATAAAAGTTGAATTACTTAATTTAAGTATCTTTTACTTAATTTCATAAATTTATACTTAATTTTTTTTACCTTTTATAGAATTTTCAAAAATTAAGTAATTCATTCAGATTTGACAGCACAAAAAAATTATCACTAGATGTATTTAAATAATATACACGTCTCTAAATGTAAAAAAATGGTCTCTAAATATTAAATAATCGTATCTAAATGTAAAAAAATCGTCTTTAAACGATAAAAACTAGTCTCTAAATGCACAAAATTTATTTTTTTTATAAAAATAGTGTTAAAAAATTTCTAGACATTATGTGTAGATGAGTAACTAATACAAATTATATAACAATTCACAAGTGACTAAATTTATTGTCATATATACAAATAACAAATTTACATTATGTGTTTCCAACATAATTAAGTTACTATTTGATAATTTATCTAATGATCCAAATGAGTAATTTTTCGCCACATAAATTTTTGATATAGATGGCAATAACTCAATTCCTATTTTATATGAAAAAATTTGAAGAAATGATGGACATTACACAATAGAAATTTTAATGTAATTTACATACTCCGTGTTTACATGTAAATGCAAATTCATTTTGCTACGTATACGAGAATCATCTTACAAATACAATAACTTATCTTAACAATTTGGTCAAAGGTTTTAAGCAACAATAGTTGAATATTTGTTCGTTGCTCTACGTAGTAATTTTTTCGATAGTATTTTTATCTTATTACATCTATATAAATAAATAATATAGTGTAAGATATAGAATATAAGATATAAAATTTAGAGTATATTACAACACAAATACTTTAATCGAGTTTATGATAGAATTTTAAATATATGAACACCTTTAATTAAGCACCATTTTTTGATGTTTTCAAACAAAGTTTATAGAATTTTTTGAGTCCAAATTAGAAGATTGTAGCAAAAAAATACAAGTATTTACAATACACTCATTTCATTAATACCTTTGAACATAATTTTATCTTTTAAATTTATTAACTAAATGAAACTTGAAAGCCATATTACTCAACGGTTTCCTTCAATTTCATTATTATTGAACACAAAATGGAAAAAAAAAACTTCCTTGAATTTCATTAACCAAAATTTAATGAAAACAACCAATTCCTTAGTTTACAATAAACATTATTACAAACACAATTTGAAGTACATCTTTTGCTGACAATCTGAACTCAAAACTCATCTGAAATAGAGCGGCATAAATCTTCTTTCACAAAACAAACTGCAAGATGGGAGAGGGCACAAACTGCCCTATAGCACGACAAACATGAATCCCAAGTGCATGTAACCCAAAAGAATAGAACCCAGTAGCATCCAGGAGATACAAAAGCTGGTATGTAAATGAAAGTCCTGAATTGAGGAACTTTTAATTAGAGTGCACAATTTGGACATAATTCAAGTGTTGTAACAACCAATTTCGTTAACAACTCAATTCTGAAAACAAATTAAAATGCCATGCCACTGTTTCGGAGCAAAATTTCAATTCAGTCATGATTTTAAAGGATAATGCAACTTTTGGATGCACACAAATACCACAGAAGGAAGTTTAAAGAAATGCCAATATAACCAACACAGAACTTAGATCACTTTTAGAACAATCAAATTCCTTTTTACAAGATCACTGATACATAATGCAACTTGAATCATTAGTAATCCTAATCAAAATTAAATGTAAAGATTAACAACATAAGCCACACATAGAATTATGATTCTAACCTAAAATGTTGAACAAATGGACAAGAATTGAATTTATAATCTGAGACAGGAAAGAGACCCACACATAGCAGTTCATTATATAATAACCTTTTTTTTTCTATTATACAAGACACAATTAAAATATTGCAACTGTGTATGGTTGTGGCAGTACAATATATCACTCAGAAATACACAATTGACATGAAACTACTCATAGAACCCTATAACAGCAAACAACTACCTTTTCAGAGACGTAAAGCTGGCATAAACTTTTCAAAGTAAAGAGAAGAAATATTCATGATACCTAAGCTACAACCAGCCTGAGAAAAAATCTCTAAAATTTGAATTGGTGTAAGATTAAGACAAATCAATTTTACTGTGAAAAAAGCCCATAGACTTCACACATCTCCAACATAGGTAATATTCTTCCCTTTTCCAGCTCTGGTTCTGATAGTTTTCTTTATAGTTTGTTCCAAGTTGATTCAATAAAGTTCTGATAGTTATTAAAAAACTAAAAAGCAATCTTGCACCTCCCTGGTGTCATCACCTATTTAGCAACATCTACACTATTTCATGCCGAAATGGCAAAAGTGCATTGCTATACTCTATTTGATAAATCAGTAATGAACAGAATCCAAGATGAAATTGGTTTTCAGTTATTGAATGCTTTTGAACAAATCAACTCAAATTTTGTTTCCCCCTTATAACCATCAAACCGAAAAATAAAACCCAAAACAATGACATTGGGAGAAGTAAACAAAACCAAGTTCACCAAGCAAGACAACCCATTCTGTTGATCTTAGAATCAGGATCAATTCTATCATCTGTAGTTTTCATTCGAAAAAACAATGTCAACAACAAAGCTGAACCCCTAAACTTATAAGAGAATCACAGATGCAAGTGACAAGAACTTCAAAAAGAAAGAGAAAAGAACTTTTAGAAACAAATCAACCAACCTGAAAAATCCCTCTCAAATTATTAAACACAAATAGAGACCCCAAATCCAACCATCTGAAGCAGAAGCAGAGAAAACCCACAACTATGTTGAACATTCCCAACTAAAACTTTTTCCATATGTTGTTTCCAGTAGAGGTGGGATTGTTGACCTACATCTATGTTGAACATTCCCGACTAAAACTTCTAAAATTCAGCACTATAAGAACTACATGTAAGAATGAGAATAAATTGAAACTCAAATTTGCTAATACCTCATTAACAAGAATAGTGCTAGGGGAAGGCCCCAAATTACCACAAGTATACTCATGCAGAATAGAGCAATAAAGATTTAAATGGTAATGATATATTGCACAAAAGCAAATTTCCAGAATCTAGCATCAATAATAGTTTGCAGGTAATTGCTTTTGGCTAATATAATATCACTAATTCTCCTCTCAACAGGATTATAAAATGCTAACTAAACAACTGAAAAAATTGGAGAGCAAGTGTGGAGAAAAGGAAGATGTAATGAATTTTCCAATTTCATTTATTTTCAGTATTAATTTCATTGGAGCAGTAACTTTAAGCCATAAGACACTAAGTCCAATGTTGCAAAGTTAATGACATATCGAGGTCTTCTGTTCAGGATTCTGACCAAACGGTGACTTATTTACATTATCTTAGATACCAATAAGATCAATAAAGATCATACCAGAGAAAATGATCTAAATGTGGTCCTTTGCTAGAAGCATTATCAACCAATGCTACCAAACTGAAGTAATTATCAATTTTGATTTCTAATTAGCACAAATAACTTTAGAAATTCCAACATAACACATCACCTGTCTGAAATGCCATGCTCATTTGAGAACCAGAGTCAGCACAGCAAGTATACTAAAATTCGTGCTTCCTGAGATAAAAATCCATAATCAGCCCGCACAAATTATATAAAGCAAACCCATCTACCGCAAACTAGCTTCAGCATCTCTAACTAATTATTCAAGTTGTTCAACAAAGCTAATTCAATACATACAAAACTTGATTTTTCACACAACCCACTAACATAGTCATCAAGAAAACCAGAGAATCATCAATAAAAAAAGAATCTAAAGAGAATTTTAAAGAGTAAACGAATACCAGCAAAGTCAGTGACTTTATCAAACTTGAGTAGTGCAGTGATTATAAAAAATAACAACTGGTATGCCACCTGCAAAACAACCCAACAAGAAATTGAAAATCGAAAACCCACCAAAACAAGAACTTCAAAAACACACACACAGAGAAAGAGAGAGAGAGAGAGGGATACAGTGACAATGGCAGTGAGAGCTAGAAAATGGGAGTCGATAACAGTTCCCATGTTAGAAAATTCAGCTGAAATAGATAAGAAGGTTGTGAGTTCGTCACTTTTTTGTGTTCATTTGGTCGTATTTTGTAGCTTTAGGCGGTGTTAATGTGTCGTTGGAATGGGAACAACGTTTCTGTTGAAAATTCGAAAATCAGAAGGTGAAGGATTGGATTGGGTGCGTGTTCGCGTAAGGAATGGAAACCGTTGGGACGAAGTGTAATTTTAGACTCTTAAATTTTGTTCATCAATGTTACGCTTTAGTTTTGTCTATGCCATTAATAACTTGGCTCATTAATATTTTGGGCAAATATTCCTAAATTATTGAGTTTATAGAATGTGTCTCACATAATTTTGGAAGCTACTCCCTCTGTTCGAATAATGTTTTAAAGTTTTCGCACATAGATTAAGATCATCTACGATGCTTTTTCTATATGTCTAATTTTTTTTATAAAGAGTCAAACTAAAAAATAGTACTTTAATGAGTTTTTTATAATCTATATTTAGAATAGCTAAGGTTACTTGTAACTCAATGTCTCTGAAGTCGTTTTGCGGGACGCTTGCTCAGTTTTTTATTATTATTTCATTAAAGTCTTCAGTTCCTAGCCCCTCAGTATTTTCATCCGTAACTCAGGGGCTATTTTAAAAGTCTTGCGGGACGTTTACTTAGCTTTTCACTAAACACAATTTCATTTTAATTTCCAACTTTTATCTACTATTTTATTCAATACTTTATACCCCAAATTCATTAAAATAAAAAGTGTTCATTAAAATAAAAATAATTCATTAAAATAAAAATATTACATTAAAATAAAAAATACATTAAAATTAAAAGTTCATATTTTCTTAAAATAAAATAATAATACA
>CAODLS010699362.1:0-10097 GCA_948243855.1 Flueggea neowawraea
GTTGAATCGAGAGTTTCATACTTTTGAGAATAAACTTTGGTCTAGAATATAGTTTTGTAAATTTTTGAAAAGTTTAGCTTAAATTTGTAATTTCTAGAAAATTGAGGTATAGTTTTGAAATTTTAGAAACTTGAACTCTGGTTTGTAATTTTAGAAAACTTTGGGTTAGATTTGTAATTTCGAGGAATTAAGTACAAATTTGTAATTTCTGAGAGTTTGGGAACTCATTTGAGGATTCTAACTATATGGAGGACCTAGTTGTAATTCTTGAAAATTTAAGGACTAGTTTATAATTTTACGTGGACTCGGGGTAATTTTACAAAAGTTCAGGGGCCAAATCAAAATTTTATATAGATTCTGATTTTTGACCGTAATGGGTTTTTGGGCGTCGTTTGAGTATTTAGATTTGCATATGCATGTGCATGCATTTTGATACCGCCACAGTACCATCATTATACTTTGCTTTGACTCTAATATGTTTTGTATCTGATATTTGTTTCAGCTTCATATCTGTGCCAGCAAGATCAGTCGCCCACCAGTGATGCCTGACTGTTATAGCTTTGACTTCTAGGCGAGTGAATGACAGCTTCAGACACATAGGCTGTGTCTCAAAACTGTATTCATTTTTGCTATGTGTCCGCTTATTCTCCCTCTGTTTTGAATTCTGAATTGCATGCATATGGTTTCATAGTTATGTAGTATGGTTTTGTTTTGATATGGGACTACACTACGGGGTATGTAGCCTTTGGTATACCAATGTTTTGATAGATCCTAGCTACCGAGGATGACGGTAGCCATGTGTTCGGGATGCCAAACGCATGATTTGTTATTGATCAGTGGCGGAGTCCATGATTACATTTGTTCTGGTTGTTGGCGCAGTCCACAACCTGTTTGCTTTGGTCCCATATCTTTGATATTAGAACTTCAATTTTGAAATTAAAATTAAACTACGATGTTTTTCCAACGTGCTATATGTTTTGTATGAAATATTTTTCGAAATGATTTTGAGACACTACTACCTATGTAGCATGTATATGTATGTATATTTTTATTATACTTGTATGTGGTATTTTCAAACCGTTTTCAAACGTATCTTTGGAAGGCACATATGAGGCAATCTGGAGTGCTATTCCTCACTAGGTTCTGACCCTATTTTTAGTTTTTGTCCATTTTTGATCCCTATGCTCGAGGTTGACAGATTTTTGGCTTCGGCAACTACACCGAATCTTGGATACCAGTAATGCGTCTTTTGGTTAGTGACACCCTTTTGCTCGGGCTTTGTTTGTTTTTGATAAAGCTCCCTACCGAGATGTTGTTGGGTTACTGATTTGCCTTGAATTTGTCTTAAATATTTATACATTTATTTTGTATACTTATATTTACATATGTTTTATATACATATATTTTGATATATGATAAACCTGTTTTATTATATGTTTTAAATAAATTTTTAAAATGTTTAAACATGTAGTATCTCTAAATCTTTGAGGCTTGTATGAGATGGGTTGGGCTCCCTTAGATGGTTCATTTCGTACGCCGGTTATGGTTCAAAAACGGGTCGTGACACAGACAACCTCCAACAAAGTCACTTGAGTTAAGATATGCAATTACAGAATAAGTCGATGGCATCTACAGAGCACAAAAAGAACACAACAAATTCAGATGTTACTGACAGAAATGACATAAGGAACCAAAAGAGATTACTCTTCTGATGTCCAAATCTTATTGTCTAGTTAAATTGAACCCGTAGGTCTGATGATACACTTATAACAAAATCTAGCTCGGCTTTTTTTGGCTTGTTCGTAACTCTTCTTCTGTTTTCATACACCACATAGTCCACAACCCATATCTTAATGGACCTATCATTGATGCATCAAGCAAATCGAACTCATAGATCATCACCCACTATCACCAAACTTATCCGCTAATTTCTCCAAATAGCATATTCTTAGTCCTAACATCAAACTTTCCTACACCTCTATAGACTCAACACCGTCTCCTTTTTCTGATAGAAATCTCAAATCATTCTTGTAGGTCATTCACACTGACTATTGAACTAAATGCTTCTCTCCTACCCACCGAGTTTCCCAAATTAATATCATCCATGTGCAGTGTCAGACAACATCACCCAACCTTAACTAACTATGGATGTATCAAAATACATCACAAAAGTTTCAGAACTCAGTGTGAAACAAACATTGATGCACTTATCAAACACCTTTCAACATCTCTTGAGCTCTATTCGCACGACTTGAATCATACAGTTAACTCCTTTCTTCTTTCTTCCTCGAAAAAATACTAAATCTCTTTACAAATAAAGCCCTTATCAATAATTATTTCAAAAAAACCCCAAACTTCTCTCAATTCTACTAAGGCCATCTGATATAGTAGAACTAATATTAGATCAACTCTGTATTGCACCATCATCACAAAATCTAAGTATACTACACAACCATAACGAGTCATTCCTTTTGTGCAATGGTTGTCACACAACTCTTTGACTCATAGTTTTCCAAGATCTACTTCCAAGATAATGGAACTCCTAAGGATTCCCTAACATATGCCTTACTAACCCAAACATGCCCAATAGGATGCGTTGCACAATTAAATGCACAACACTAGAATCAAAAACTTTTATATGAAAATATACAGATGTTCGAATGAGTATGTCCAAAAATGCACATAAGTTCAAAGAGATACAAATAGAAATTTGCAAAAGTTGAAAAGGATGTACGCTGAGGTACACAACAGTCAAAAAGGGGTATGTGCGAAATTAGACAAAAATAAGCAAAAGCATACAGAAGTTCAAATAAATACAAATAAAATATACAGAAGTACACAGAAATTCAAAAGGGTAGTTACAAAAATATGCAAAAGTTCATGGATAAATGGGTACTCATTGTTGCTACACTTGAGGCTCGAACATGCTGATGAGTCGGATAGTAGTCTTGATATTGACTTCCTCCAGTTGTGCTACTATAGAGAAAAGGAACAGGGTCCCAAAAGATCCTGAAGCACTAGGTTGTCCTGCCTGGGTCTCATTAATAAGTTTGAGCGAACACTTGGCTATCATATGCCCTGACTGCCTATAAAAGTAGCAGTTGTGTTTTGGCTTACCACATTTCCCAAGTTGTTTCCTTTTACACTTATTGCACCAAGGGATTGGACCTTTACCCATTCTTCCACCACTTGAAGATATGTTTTGAGATTCGATACGCTCGACCAGTGATGCCACGCTGAAGCCCTGACTTCGGCCATGTTAGCCACTTACTGTACCGTGTGTTCTGCTCTTCGTAGAAGTCTCCACTAGATCTCTTTCATCGACATATTCCACAGCTTTGACAGATTTAGCAATCTATTTCACTGTGCCTAACCCTAGAGCTGCAACCCATCCGACATACAGTGGTGACAGACCATTCTGAAACTTTCTCGCAAGTTCCTTTTCATCCCGACATCCTTCTGGCCTATACGTACTCAGCTATCTGAACCTCTCCTCATATTCAGTTACAAACATTCCCTGCTCTTGATGAAAATTATTAAACCCATCTGCCTTTTTATCCCTAGTACTTTGAGGAAGGACAAAAAGCATAAGCTCATTATTGAAGTCGGCCTAGGAGATGTTCTCCCTCCTCTTAAAACCCTGCCACCATAATGCTGAATGACCATCCAAAAGGAAGGCTGCTAACCTAACCCTTTCGACTTCGTCTGTGAAGTTCAGAGCATTGAAATAACGTTAAATTGTAATGATAAAATTATTTGGGTCCTCCCCCATCTTGCCCTTAAATCTCGGTGGATCAAGCTTCAAAAGTTCATTAGACAAGTACTAGGGTCAACCTCTGGTGCAATAGGTGCAACCACTGGAATGGCTATTACTGGCTGATCTCCAATTGTCTCTCTAGGAAGATATCACTCAAAATGGTCAATAAATTGACCAAAACGCTCAAACATATTTGGTTGAACCACAAGCGTTGGCTGAGGTAGAGGTTCTGATGCTGTAACTTTGGGATGCTGGTTCGATGCTAACTAACTGGCGGCACTAGCAAATCGATGCCTGACGACCTCTTTAGGTCTCCAATGACAGCAAAACATATCTACAGATGACAGACAAACAGAATGCACATGCATATGTCAGAGTCAGGATGCAAACTATTGCCAGAGTACCAACATAATACTTTGAAAAGGTATATAGAATAAATTATTCAGAAAGGTATATAGAGGCAAATCAGACTGATTCGACCAAGAATACCTAAGCTCCACAATTGACCCAGACAATACGAAACCTAACTCTCTGATACCACCTTTGTGACGACCCATTTCTAGACCATGACCAGCATACAAGGCGATTCGAACCAGAGGCCCAGTCCATTTCACACAAGCCTCGGAGAACAAAACTTTTACCCGAATTTTTATTAAACATTTTAAAACAATTTATCAAATACAAAGTTTTTAGAAAAATAATATTCTTAAATATAATATAAAATAAATAATATAACATTAATATCAAATCATGAAATAAATAATTATAAGTAAAATACGTTAACAATATGTATTTATATAGATATAGAACCATAAACTACCCCGATGTGGAACATCTAATATAATTGAAATTCGAGCCTGAACAATAGGGCACTCACTGCTAACAAGGACGCCTTATTGAGCTGGAAAGAATGGATAACCACTTCGAACAAAACCTGAAGATGAAGTAAAAATAAACAAAGAAAAATGAAGGGGTAAGAACCCATTGAGGGATTACACTCCAGATCGACATTAGGCCTCACATAAATCGTATTGAAAACATTTTCGAAAACTACCACATGCAATATATGAATACATATATATACCATCTACATATAATAATACTTTCCGAAATTTATTTTGAAAACGTTCGCACCCTCAGCAAACAACAAACAATAAAAGGAATCAATTAAATAAATAAAAATTTGTTAAACATTCTTAGCTTCAAAATATGAAATAAATAGGGTATTTAATTAGCAAAATATTTACTGAAAACATTGTTTCTTTATCCAAAATATTTACGATAAGCCAGTGTTATTTTTCAACGCATTTGCGAAGAAAATACTCAAAAACCTTACAGGACCAGAATCTGATAAGTGGAACTGTTGGGACTATATAATAGACACTTAGGTATGAATAGGCGACTTAGGCACAGATTAGCCAATTAGGCATGGATTAGGCACTTAGGCACCAAATATAGGCACTTAGGCACAT
The DNA here is from genome assembly GCA_948243855.1 of Flueggea neowawraea. Lineage (NCBI taxonomy): Eukaryota > Viridiplantae > Streptophyta > Magnoliopsida > Malpighiales > Phyllanthaceae > Flueggea > Flueggea neowawraea. The sequence goes on from CAODLS010699362.1 coordinate 5,230, forward strand.
ATTAGTCACTTAGGCGAAAATAGCCACATAGGCATCTTTATAAGCATTGTTATACCAAATGCTACACTTACCCCCATAGCATAGGTTTCCCATAACAAAATATTTTTCAAAAACATTTTAATAGCATATTTTTCAAAAACATTTTAATAGCATATTTTTCAAAAACATTTTAATACATATATATGTAAAAATACTTAAACAAATAGAATGCAGAACAAACAAAACATTAACAAAAATTCTATCAAAATTTTAGACATAATAATCGTTACAGAAAATATTTTAAATTACTGAATGGAATAGTTTATCTCAAAAATTGTTCTTATATCCAGATGAAAATTTTATTACAGAAACATATTCAATTTTTCAGAAAATGAAAAACTTAGTACATGAAATATACTTATTTCAAATAAAATATTTATATGAAAACATAATAGTTTTCAGAATGAATTTTCACAACAGAGTTTTCACGTAAGTCGGATTTTATCATTTCCCAACCATTCATTAGTTCGGATTTCATGCAATTGTCGAAGCACAACAAAAATATAAAATTTTAGGAGACACAATCTATATATCTGAAGCTAGTATCCACTCACCTAAACGCCGAGCAAAATAATTCAAGCATCAGTCCACCAGTGAATTGTTGGCCTCTACGGAAGTTGAATAGAGCTGATAGCAAAATTTATTACAATAAAGTCAAATGCTATATTGTTGCATTACTGAATATGTATGCAATGCAATGCATGCTCTAACCCGCATCGATGTCAGAAATCTTATTTCAATTGAAGGTCTAACGCTCTCGTATTGAAAAACGAATATTTCATAAAATTACAAAATGGTCCCTCAACTTTTGAAAAATTATGTTTTAGTTCCTAAGATCTCAAAAAATTATGTTTTAGTCCCTAAGTAGTCAGAATTCTCAAATTTACCTCCAAACTCTTAGAAATTGCAATTCTATCCGTAAACCCTCAAAATTATAAATCTGACCCCAAACATGTCAAATATCAAGTTTAATCCTTACGGCAGAAAATTATTCAAAAATATCCTAAAACTCGAATCTATCAAAACCCGATGTTCCAACCCACTCAAATCAATTCAAATCAACCCCAAGAACTTAAATCTACATTTGGTTTCTCCAAAACAATTCAAAATCGCTCAAAAATCAACAAAATCCGTCCAAACCCTAGCCCGTTCTAAGAACTCATCAAATCTCGTGATTCCAAGCTAGATTTATATTTATCTAACCTCAAATAATCATAATCTAACAACCTACAACATCCATTTTAACCAACAAAAACATTCAGAAATTCAAACCCTAAGTTTTGCCTAAAATGAATTTCGGATATTAAATGCATAAAATGGACGAAAAAGAGAGATTGGAACTAAAATCTTACCTCCATATATGTTTAAGAACGTTGGGAAAGCAATAAGGAAGTGAGAGAATTGATCTAAGAGTGAGAGAGTGAAAAAGACGAAGAAGGACGAAAAGGTCGGGTTTTGGGTTTAAAAGATGTTGCAGACCAAAACCCATCGTTTCACTGATTTACAAAGGCTAACATATGTTAGTCTGAAGTTAAAGTATGTTACTAGGCCTTAACGTATGTTACCAAGTCACTAACTTACGTTATCTGGGCCAAAATTGCATCCAAAAGGTTCTATCTCGAGAAAATCAAGATTAACATACGTTATGGATCATATAACTTACGTTAGGAATTGCTAATGTACATTATCGTTGTTCTAACGTATGTTAGGCAAATTCCCAGCTAATGTACTTTAGCAGAAATGCTAAAGTACGTTAGCCTTGGCCAGACTTGCACATTCAACGCTTCTCGCTTCCACACATATCTTAGATCATTCTCGAGGCTCCACAACACCCAAAAATCAAAAAAATTCATCCATTAAACATCTCCAAACATCGAACCACCATCTTAAACTCAGATTCAAATTGAATTTGAATGAGATTCAAAAGGAATCAAACAAGGTTCTACAGAATATCTTATCGAAATTGGTCGAAATGCTACAGAAGATTGATCAGGACGGGTGGGATATTGCACGACCCATCCCCCATAAGCCTCGAACATTCAGATCATCTACTGAATTCTTATACCAAACTATTATTAAGCAAAGTAAGTAAAATATTTTATTTGTAAAACAATTTAAAGGGTAATATTACTAAGTAATAAAATTGTCACAACCCGTTTACGGACCATGACCGGCATGCAAGGCGGACCGTCTATAGGAGCCCAACCCATCTCACACAAGCCTCATAGAATCAGAAACACTACCCATGAAATTCGATTTAAACAACCATTAAACCATTTAAAACATATAAAACATTTTATACCAAAATCATATGTATATATAAGCAGTTATACAAAACAAAATCATACTATCAGATAAGTATGAAATATAACAAAGAATGAGTATAAATCTAAAAGACAAAATATGACCTAGTAACCCAATAACATCCCGGCGTAGAGCTCTAATAAAAAAAAGGAGCCTGAACCAAAAGGTCAGTCACTATCAAATAGAATGCCTCACTAGGAGTAGGATGCCAAACAGTTTCCATATGCCAAAAGAGAACCTGAGAAATAAGATAAAGGAAAATCAACAAGAAACAAAAAGAAAAGGGGTAAGAATCCCTAGTGAGCAAATGACACTCCAAAGTGGCTTCATGCCTCACAAAAACTGTTTTGAAAATATTTCAAATATATCGCATGCAAATATAAATGTACATACATATACATGCTAATACCAAGATATTAGTTCAAAAAATCATTTTCAAAAGCGTTCACAACCAAAGCAAATAGTAGGTAGATACATACAAAATATATATACACCATAACTGTAATACTCCGTCCGTTCCAATCAATTCACTGTAGCGTTCCGACCAAATTCCGACAAGTCCTTTAGTGGAACATCATTCAACTCCAAATGATCCCAATTCGGTCCCAATTTTAACCTTGAATGGTTGAAGTGATGTTTGGGTGTTTGAAAGATGTTTGAGAATGTTTAAAGGTGTTATCCATAAAAGTTAAGGTGTCGTTAAGTCTCAGGAGTGAAGAGATTTATGATTGGAAGTTAAGAATACATTTGGAAGCGTGAAATGTCGAGTATGTGGCTAGAGTAGTGAACAACACATGTTTTCAGGACAAGCAAGACGTACGTTATCTGGAAAAGGATCATAACGCACATTGAGTAGGCACGATGTACGTTATCTGGGGTGCAAGGATGATCAACATACGTTGGCATTAACGACGTACGTTGTATTGTGTTTGTTCCAGATCCGTGGCTACTGGATGCATTACAAAGTACGTTGATGGTATATGATGTACATTGTGGACGACCATAACGTACGTTGAGCATAAGAATGATGTACGATGCTTTGTTATATCACTGAAACGATGTGTTTTGATCAACTCGTCCATAAAACCCCCAAAACCTGACCCATTCGTCATTTTCTCTCATTTATCACCCAAATCTCTCTCAATCCGGTCTGAATCTCTCTCTCCTTGGTCACCCATCATTCCTTAACATCATTTGAGGTAAGATCAACATCCTTTTTTCACTTTTAACTCATTTTCATGCATTGATTCATGAAAATGTCATTTGGCCGAATTTGAAATGGGTTTGTAGCGGTTGTTGATCTTCCGCGCTGAGTGAGGTGTTTGTCAGCAGTGAATGCCCTATTGTTCAGGCTCGACTCAGTTCTGTTAGATGCTCCGCATACCGAGTAGTGGCTTATGATCCTGTATTTTTAAATTTGAAATGGTTAACTTGTTTTAAATTTTATTTATTTAATGATTTTGTTATTGTTAATATTTGAAAATATTATCTTTAAAACTTATTCTGTAAAACAGTTTTAAAATGACTAATAAAACTGTATTTGAATAATTGTTCTGTACTCTGAGGCTTATGCGGGATGGGTCGAGCTTCCACAGACGGTCCTCCTCGTACACAAGTCATGGCCCTGCTTTGTGTCGTGATAATAACATATATCTAAAAATGGATATGGGACCTGAAACTGACTGATAAATATAAATAATAAGGGTGGACTTCGCCACCAAGCTGAAACTGAGTACATGCGTTTGGCCGGACACACGACTACCATAAACCCTGGTAAATGAGCATTGACTGCGCATTAGTATACCAAAGATTATGTTCAACCTACATAGCATAGGTGTCCCATATATATATATATCAAGCAAAAATTATTTTACAGAGAATTTTTATATACCTTATATAAATATTCAATATCAAAAACCAAGTTAATTTGCAAAAAAATATTTATATACCATATATAACTATTATTTATCAGAAACGAAAATCAAACATTAATAATCACATAATCTTGATTATTAATTAGCCAATCCATTAGTAATTCCATATTTCAAAGAAATGTCAGACACAACAAAAAGATAGAATTTGAAAGACACAGCCTATGTGTTTGAAGTTGTCATTTCACTCACCTGGTATCCGATGCTAAGGATTTAGTCAAACGCCCTTAGTGGGTGGTTGATCTTGCTGGCAGACATAGGAAGTTGAAATAAATACAGACATAACAAATACCAGAATGGAACATTGGTACTGTGGCGGTACCGAATGCATGATATGAAAATACAGATGCACACTCTCGTCCAACGACGAAGACCTACTTCGGTCAAAGATCTAATACTGAAACCTCTTAGATGTTGGAATTCGCGGCTAAAATATGACATTCATATACATAGATGGCAGCGGATATAACAAAAATTTAATGCCTTGAATTCCCCCAAGGACCCATGCATATCAACATATATAATTAAGGTTGGAAGATTTACCTTTCACCAAGGCACGATCGATCGGTTGTATGAAACGTTGGTGTAGCTCTT
>CAODLS010699419.1:0-18914 GCA_948243855.1 Flueggea neowawraea
AATGTGAACAGATTTTAAAACTTTTCAATAAACTACATATCAACTTAATAAAAACTTTAAATCAATTTTATGAAATATTTATATTTTTTTAAGAAAATTGCAAAAATTCATTTTAATAAACTATATATCAACTTAATTAAAACTTTAATCCAACTTCATATAAACTTTATATATTTCTTTAAAAATTGCAAACAAACTAATTTTATTAAAAAAATTCTGAGAATTTGTCAAAACAAATTATGAGCATTTAAAAATATTTTTTTAAGAAAATGAAAAAATAAAAAAAAAATGCAAGAACAATGGGCTAGGGTTTTGTTGTTCTTTGGCGGCCAGATCCTGAAGCGCCCAGATCTGGCCGCCATCAAGGTTGCGAAGGTCGAGGAGCAACGAGAGTGTGGTCGAGGCAGAGAGGAGCAACGGTTCAAGAAGAGAGAAGAAATGAGTTCGACTGTTCGAGGAGCAGGAGGTCCCGTGGAGAGAGAGAGAGAGAGAGAGGCAGAGAGGAGTTCACGGAACGGACAAGAACAGTCGAAGGGAGGAAGAAAGGAGGTGGAGCGGACGGCAGAGAGGAGCGAAATGGACGGAATCGAGGGAGGGAAAGAAGAGAGAGAGGGAAGAAAGAGAAAGAAAAGAGAGAAGAGTTAATGGTTAAATGAAGAAAACAGAAATATGACGACTAAATCTAAATTTAGTCCATTCAGCATCTTAAAAATCCTCGTACATTAAGAAAAAAGCTAGAGAATAGTGACTTTGTAAGAAAAGGTGTCACAGGTAGTGTATTGGGTAATCCGTAATTAGCTCTAAATTCCTTTTGTGTTTTTTTCTCTTATTATGAGATTACAATTATCAAAGAAGTGAAGAACAATACATAACACTCCTACTTATGGTAGTTAAACTAACCTGTGAACGTTGAGATCCTAAGTTTAAAACTCACTTTGGTCGATGAGAAATTTAAGTAAACTAGTTTTTTATGCAAGTGTATTGCACTTGATACATATTTTTACTAAATTTTTTAATAATTATGTTTAAGATATTATTTTGTTTTAATTTTGATAAACACACAAATTTCATATAAAAAATTCATACACTTACAAAATACATAAAATAAAAATTTTAATCTTCATCAAGATCAATATTATTCTAGAAAAACAAGTGAAAATTCAATAAAATTATAATTCTCCTATGATATTATTTTTTGGAACAAATAACGTTTAGATTTTTTATTGAGATAATTACAAATAATTTTAAAAAATTAATAAATTATAATTATTAAAAACAAATAAGGATATATTTGTCAATTCTCCTCACGATATACAACACGTTGTACATGTACATCTTCTGATTGCTGTAACAAAGGACACACATTCTATATCAGTTGTTGTGCATCTCTAACTCAACAACACTTTGTATATATTTTATCATAGTGGAATACGATCAGAGTGTTAGAAGGCTCCTGCTATATGGTATATCATAAGGTTGGAGACTTGGTATTGTCCTTATCACTCATCTTCTATTTTTTGACAACAATAACACTACACCGTCAAAGCCCTATGGCAACGCGACCAAAATGTTACCTCAAGTCAAATAAGCGTTGCCTGTTCTCAAAGGTTACGCCTTTCTTCCTGTTGCAGATACTGCAACGCTTTGGTCGACCTAAGGCCATTGTACATAAAACCCTGACATTATAGAGAACAAAGGCAACGGTGTCTGTTTTAGTCAAATGCAACGCTTTTGGGTCCATGAAGCAACAATTTCTCGTTTATCAAAGGCAACGGTTTATATTTGATGCAAAGGTTGTAAATTGAGAAAGGCAACGCTTACGCAAGCTAAGGCCACGTCAGGAAAACACAACGGTGTTTTAGCGCAAAGGCAACTCATTTTTCACTTAAAGGCAACACTTTTATATGTCTATGGCAACGATATTGTGAGTGAAAGGCAACGTTTTTTTTTTAAGTATAGCCCAGCAATTTAACAATCTAAGGCTAAAGTTTTGTGGGTTTAACGAAACGATTTTATCGGTATAAATGTCACAAATTTCGCATTAAATTCATATTGCATCACATGCTTGCTAGCAAATTGTTCAACAAACATAATATACAAGAAAAACAACCCGATTCTAACATTGAGCTAACTAATTAATAATTATAAACTAATGTCAATTCTCAAACAACCCTACCATGTAGCTTGCACGAACTTCCCTCACAAAGTAAATTGGGCATAGTTGCCTTCATCACTAAAATCCTGCAAAATGAAAAGAAATAATGCATAAGAAAATAGATAAGATATTTATTAGTAAAGCCCAACAAGTTTAGGACGTATTTTTCCTTTAACTAGCAATTTAATGAAGAAAATAGAAATAATTTTACTAATTATTACATATCAAGTACAATAACAATGCATGGGAATCACCTCATTATCTGTTTGAATATCCAACTTGAGACAAATTCTTGTTTGAATCACCTCATTTCTAGACGGTGTGTTTCTGCAGGCTTGCGGCTCATCTAACTCACCATACTAGATACCAGCTCAGCCTGTCGGGGCCGATTTCCATGGGTTGAACGTCTAGGCTAGTGTCTGGGGGCGCGGGCCGTCCATGGTCTTGGGGAGGTCTACCTACCAAGGGGCTTTCACTCGAGGCCTCTATGATTTCTCAATAGGCCGAAGGCGCAATCCAACAAAACTTATCAAATGTTAGTCCTAGTATCCTAATTTAAGCACAATAAGTATTATTCAACTTATCTATTTGACATTCAGCAAGGCGCAATTGTTTAACTTTGGCCAGATTTATTCAATATTAACGTTCATTTTGAATTATCTTTCTGTCATAATTAAGCCACCAATTATAATCACAATACATGACAAGTTTGTTCATTCTTGTACTGTGATTTTATTTGGAAATATAGCTGTCGTGTAAGCATGATTACGTTTTAGTTTGGTAAATGATTAAAGGAATCTGTTCCTTTTTGCTTTTTCGAAAGCGAGATCTGATCAGGTTGGTACCTTTTAGATTTGTCAAGATTACATATATACATCAATTAATCTGTGGATCACAATTAGCTTTTAATTTTCATGTTTTTGGCTGTAAAATTTCAGGGGTCTTTCTTGTTGTTTGTTAATTTGTAGCTGCTAAGGATTTTTCTCCTTGGAACCAATTATTACTTTAGTGACTATCCACTGCAGGCAAATTACACATGAAGGGATTGTCACTGCGAGAGAGAATTTGTATGGTTACTCTTAACGAAGATAAGCTACGATAGATCGCCCCTCTCCTCCTCATTGAATGGAAAAAAGTTCATGTAATTAAAGTGGATTCATTAGTATTAATAATGAGCAAAGCTTGGTGTTAGATCAACACATTAAACTGTCTTCAATTTAATACATTTTTAGGGATAATTTTTTTTGACTGTGAATACTTTTAGGAACAATTTAATAGAATCGACAAGAGAAAATTTCAGTAAATTAGCTTAAATAAGGCAAAAAAAATTATTTCAACTCAAATTATTATATATGTTTCCATAATAATCATGATTTTTGAGTGTATTATTAGAATGGAATTGCCCTTAAAATCCCAGGCCAGCCTTTCCCTCAGCTTTTATCCTACTTTTATTGCTGTATGGTGGCCCTGGTGAAGTCAGATATTGCAATCGATCAGTCCAATTTTGCACAGTTTACACAGTCGTGGGCTGCAGAAAAACATGATCTTGTCATCATCATCTTTAGCCTTTACACGTGATCATGCCACGGCACAGACTCAACTTTTGTCCTCCACCACTCCACCGACAATAATGTACTCTCTTCTAGCTTCTTCTTGGCTCTGATGAATCATCATGCTAGTTCATTACTGCTATATATACTCTTCTATGGTGGAAGCTCGTCACAAGTTTAGTTTCAACTTAGTTCAGGCTTGTTGAGCAAGTTCCCTCAGAAATGGCGATGAGGAGGTTTCTTGGGCTCTTCTTGTTGATGCTCATTGTGTTGGCTTCTCGTAATTCTTCTCTCTTTTCACTCTGACACATTACATTCTTCTTAGAATCTTTTCTTTTTTGGTGGATTATGTGGAGTTATATGTGCATATTGTCAAGTAAATCTACCAAAAATCAACTGCACTTCACTTGATAAAATAAACAGTACTGATAAAGCATGGTTTTTTTAAAAAGAAGAAAAAGGAAGAAGAACAGTTAGGATGTTCGTTTTTCGTAAAACTCAATATAAGTGTATATACATTTTGGCAAGCTAGATATATATATACATTTCTTTTACAATATACACATAAAATAATGTTTGATGATGAATGGTGATACAGAGGAGATGGTGATGCCAACTGAAGCAAGGGTTTGCGAGTCACAGAGCCACCATTACAAAGGTCCATGTCTCCGAGACCACAACTGTGCAATGGTGTGCAGGACTGAAAACTTCTCCGGTGGCAAATGCAGAGGATTCCGTCGTCGCTGTTTCTGCACCAGGCGTTGTTAATATGCTCTTTGTCGTCGCTAAAACTTGTTAGAAGCTTTGTTACGAATAAACAATGTCTCCTTCCATTTCTTGGAAGGGATATTGATTATGAAGCTTTGTTGGACTCGTGTGTACGTGTTATGTTGTTTCTTGATTGGTGGTTATTTGTTTGATGTCATGTTAATTATAATGCTCCAAGTTTCTTGAGAGAAATTAAGGCTGTAAACTCAGGTGGTGCAAGTTTGCCAATCAGTTTCTTAGAAACTATTGATGATTTTAAGTATTGAAAATAATCAAATAAACATCGAAACATCACTAAGTTTTGTAGTCATTTGGTATCAGGATCTTCTTCAGCACTAAAAAATTCAAGGTCCGATTCTCAATTAGCGCTAATGTAAAAAAAATTGAGAAAACACACATTATTAATGGAAACAAGGTATTAATATTATCTAATACTAATCGTATTATCTTATACATTTCAAACAATGCCGTTGACTGAGTAACTTAACAACTCTATACAATTCATTCAACTTAGAGTAATAGACGTTGCTTGAGCTTTGATTCCAGCTACTGATAAAGATACATAATCTGGTCTGATTGGACCTAAGATAAAGGTTTGGCCTATAAACTAATTATTTTGAACGTATCTATATTTTATGTAACAAGTGGATAAACATTTTATGTAGTAAATTCAATTAATAATTCATCCCTGGCTCAGAGCCCCTATCTCTAGAACTTTGAGTGAAGTCTTCGCCTTTTACAGGTAAAACATGTTTTTAATGTAATAAGTGAATATTGTTTTTTAGAATATTTTTTATGTAATTGGCAATTAAACCATATTGGATTACATACATTCGGCCCATTTTTGTAAAACCCACACTGTTGGGTGGGGCATTGAACACTTTTTCTACTCGGCTTATGATTTTTGACCTGTTCAAGGAGCGGTTTCTAACTCTCACATAAAAAAAACACTCACTATATAGATTTATAATAGCTTTTGTTTTATTTAAAAATGGAAAAATCACATTTTTATTAGAAAAATAAATATTAAATTTAACAAATATCATTCAAGTTTTCAACTATAAAAAATACCAGAAAAAATAAATACAAACTTTAAAATGTCATTTTCACAAGAAATAACATATTTTTGTAAAAAATTAATCTTTTTGCAAAAAAATGTTTGTCAGTCAAAATAAATATCTAATTTTTCTAGGAGGTCTACAATGGTCTACACAAGTGTTCAAAAGAGAGTTCACAATATTTTTTATAAGAAAGTTGATTTAATGAATTTTCAATGTAATATTTTTTTAATTATATAGGTATTTGGGGTACACGGTATTTATAAAAAAAACTAATTTATTTAATAGTTATCATTTCAGTGTACAGAAGTCTACAAATATTTATGAAGGTCTACAAAGGTGTACGTAATAGTCTACAAAGGTATACAAAAGGTCTTTAAAAGTGTTCATATGTGTACAAAGCTATTCTTTTTTAAACTTGATGACTAATTTAAAACTACTTGAAAACCAACAATTTCAGGGTTTGAATCAACAATTTTTCATACAACAAACCTTAACATTACTGAAACAGCAATATCAAACCCTAACATTACTTCATATCGTCGCCACCCAAAACAACAAACCTTATATCTACACCACTGCCACCTCTCCGCCACTGACTTCGTTAATTTGATGCCTTTAGACACCATCAACGTTTGCTGCTATTGCATCACGTGTCAGAGAAAACAAAAGAAACTGAAGAGAAGAAAGAGAAGAGAAATCGGGGAGGATAGAGAACAAGATGGGAATAAAGAGACAAGAGCACGAAGATGAGAGAGAGACGAGGCCGAGACAAGAGTGAAAACTGAGGATGAGAGAGAGAACAAGAACAAAGAGATGAGAGCATGAAGATGAGAGAGAGACAAGGCCGCAACGAGAGAGAGAAAACGAGAACATAGAGAGGATAGCGAGGAGAGCCGACGAGGACGGAAGAGAGAGTGGAGGTTGAAGGTGGTGGAAAAGGAGACAAGGCAGAGGCGAGAGAGGTAAAGAGAGAGAAATAGAGACAACCGCTGGATGACAAAAGGAAGAAAAATGAGGAGGGGCGGCTAGGTTGGGGGAGGGGAGAGAAAGAGAACTGAAGAGAGAGATACGAAGAGAAAGAAAATGAATAGAGAGAGAAAAGTGAGAAAATGAGGCGACAAATTGGATTTTATCTGATTTAATCTGGTATTTCTAACATTCAATTTCGAAAATGTGACATTTGCAAAAAAAAAAAAGTTTGAGCATGTTTTCATTTATAAAATTTAAAAATATGTGATACTATTTATCAAATTTAATATTTTAATTATGGCATCTCACATAATTAACTCTTTAAAAAAACTAAAGTGGATCCACGAACTGCTAAATTGCTGCACAAATCACACTCAGAATACATCTATGAATTGCAAAAGCTTTCCAAGATATATTCTCTCCTAAAAACTTCATCAAACACCTTATTATAAACATTCACCAAGGCTCAAAACAAACGGAATTTCACCAATTAGCAATAACACTGAAAGTAAACATGAAAAAACAAAAGACAAATTGTCCGGAGCAGGGCAAGCGCTAGAGTACGAGAACGAACAACTATTGTTGTAAAATGTGGACATTGACATTGGGCCAATCAAAGGCTCCACTCAGCTACCAACGCTCTCCACATCCTCTTTATTCTCAAATACATGTCTTCTTGCTCTATTAACTCATTTGTTTTTTCTTCCCTTTCCCGTTCTTCCTACCTTCGACTCTGGTTCAATTGCGAGAGTCAATCCTTTGAATCGAACCCTCAAATCCTTGTGCCACGGGTCGTCCCACATTCCAACATTAATTTATAAAGAACAAACAAATATATTATGACCAAATATAAATGTCAAGGGAGGAGGAGGGGGTGGTGGAGTGAAGGAGAAACAAAATGATGAGTAGGATGCATGTGGAAAAGCAGAAGAGGATGGGGTAAATTAGTTGATACACGTGAAATCACACTGCTTTTTATCTGTCCTTCTGACACTCTTACATTTAACATTTGTGTCATTCACTTCTTCCCATTTGTGTGTCTTCTTCGTCTGTTGCTATAAATCTTTAATTTTGTGATACTTTTGAATCAAACCCATCACTCAGCCACAAACACACACAGCTTCTACTTTCTAGCACCTTTGTCACCACTTACTGTTTACTGCATTATGGATAAGAGACTGCTCGGTCTTTTCTTGTTCCTCGTCCTCGTCTTAGCTTCTCGTAAGTCCTTTCACTGTTCTTTTTAATTTTCATTGATTCCACCAATCTAATTCAACAAATTAATTATAGCTTCTTAGTCCACAACCACATTTTGTTCTTGTTTGCCTTTTTGTCTTTCTAGGGGATGAAATTATTTGCTTTTATCATCACATTAATGTTCTTATATTTTTTTATTTGTTACAAGACAAACCGAATTATAAAGTTCAAGGTTAATTAATAGCATATATAATTGAAATCGTTTGAAATCTTTCTTGAGGTGTAGAATTTTCAAAATGCTAAATCAATCGAAAGTCTTTTAATGAAATAATCTTAACTATACCTAATTTTAAACATTCATAGTCTTTACATTCCTATTACTAAGAGCTCGTTTGTTTTAGAAAAAGAAAAAAAAATATTTTGCAGATAGAATATAAGGAAACAAATAAAAGAAATAAAGATGTTTGACACAATTTGAAAAGAAAAATATTAATTAATTCAAAAAAAACAAAAGAAAAATATTACTTTGTTCTACTCACTACATTAAATAAGTTCGTAAAAATTGTCTGGAATCTCATGTTGAACAAGTATAACAATTGTGAGCCGTTATAAAGTAGTCGCAATTCTTCTCCTTGTGGTGCATTTTGAGGCAAAGTTAGACCAACTTTGTAAAAACTTACCTATCAATGAACATAATGAACAAAAGATTTTCTTTTTGAGTTTCAGTAGTGATAAACAATTATTTGGATGGTGTAAATTGCAGAAGAGATGGTGGTACAAAGTGAAGCATATAAGGTATGTTCAGCAAGGAGCAAGTATTTTAAAGGACCATGCAAACAGGATCATATATGTGCAGTGGTTTGCAGAGACGAAGCTTTTTCAGGTGGAAGATGCAAGGGATCTCACCACCGTCGTCACTGTGTCTGCACCAAACTTTGCTGATTTTATTAAATGCGCCACATCAATTTCATGCATCTTGGCCTAGCCACAATGTTAATTTCTTACTGTTATTGGCACAGAAGTTTCAATTTTTTTTTATCACAGTTATTGTTAATGGGCACTGATCAATCTTGTTGCTTAGAAGACTGTGCTTGTGTGAAGCTAATCTTTGATTGTTTATTGGGTTTGTCTATGATTGAAAATTGAATTTTCAACCTCGACCTCTAATACTACCATGTTTTCTGATCAAACTACCACCAAATTTTAGTGTTTTAACTTCAAAGGTGATCACTCACTCTTTACTTTAAAAAAAAAACTACTGTGAATATCACTAAAAATTACTATGTCAAATATTAACAAATTTAACAAAATTCTATCCTTAGTTACTAAAATTGATATTCTGTGACCACGAAAAAGAATATATGGTTGAATGACTAATTGGCCAAAATTTGAGTTGATCTATGCTTCTTGGTAAAAGAAAAATTTTTGATCTACTGCAGTGAAATGATTGGACAAATTATATGAGTTTGATGTAAAATCTATTACTGATGAGATCTAAAATTTGTACAACATTTTTAGTTTGAATTGTTAAGTGCGCTTAAATTTGACACATGAAATGTTGTAACAAATGCCGTTATAACTTATAAAATAAAAATGATGAACGTCTCTCTCTCTCTAAAAAAACCCTTGTAGAAAAGCTTCAAGCATCTGTTGGATGCCGCCGGACGCTGATAGCCTTCAACTGGCGGCACCTCCTTTTTCCTTATATTTGCTTTAGTTTTTTCAATAAACACGGATCTCCTCTTTCGATTTAGATCTGAATATAAGTCTCCTCTTAATTGTCTTCGCCATGACCCCATTATCGCCTCCTTCCATCTAAGACATGTCGGCGTTTTTTCTATCGACGTCTTCTGCCAATTATTTTGTTGCCTCCTCATATCATCAGTCACCGCTTCTTGTAGGTGGAGTTGTAGTTCGCTGCTGTTGGATTGGTGCTTTTAATATTTTAGATTTTTTTTATTGTGTTGGTTTGTCTTCTTATATTGGAAGTGCGGTTTTGTCTTCCCTTCTTCTATTGTTGGGAGTTTTATGTATGAGTCAGTTTGAGTGTCTTTGCAGTAATATTGTGTTGCAAAAGGTTACAAAACAAATACTTTGTAACATTGTTCTACTAGTATAGTTGCAATTCCAACCGTTGTCATCTGCAAATCAAAAGTTTTATTTTGACGTCGATGATTAATGAATTTTGAGGTAATAATGTGGACGTCACTATAAATTCTAGTATTTTGACAAATATAAATACAGATTTTGTATTTGTTAAAAATGTCAATATTTTCAATGTATAATTGCCCAGATACTATATTTTTAATCTTTAGTTGAAAAATATCACATTTAATCACATAAAAATCAATTTTTCTCCTCATTTTTTCAAATTTTTTTCTCTCATCTTTTTTTCTCTCCTCATCTCTCTCCCCCTCTTTTATCTCTCCTCTCTCCTTTCCTCTCTTTTCTCCCACTCATCTGTCCCGAAGCTCTCTCCCTCTTTTCTATCGAAACCCTAGCACTGTCGTCGCTGTTGTTGTCGTAGCCGCTCCTCCTTCTTTCTCCTCATGTTTTTCTCGTTTCTCTCTCTCTTTCTGTCGTTTCTCTCTCTCTTTCTGGGTTCTATCTCTTCTCCATTGCTCCGCAACTCCTCACCTATTCTGTCTCTCTCTCTCTTGGTTCTCTCATCGCTCCTCATTTCCTCTTCGTCCCTCATTTGTCGTCCGTCAACCTGCAACGAAACAGATCTGGACGACGCCTCGATCTCCGCCATTAAAATCTCCATGATGACAGCCGAACCGCCTTTCCTATCATGATTATGTTTATGTTGGCGAAGAAGACAGGCGCGACCGACGAAGAGAGCCGCGTTATGATCGGAGCTGGTTTGGACAGACGAAGGCTAACGGCGATGGCTTCAGGTGGACTATAGGTCAACGACAGCTGTGGTTGGTAAGGAGGAGCCGAGGAAGACTACTAGGGTTACCTAGCATGTTTCAGTTTTTAATTATTTACAATTATGTTCTTAATTTTCAAAAATATTAAAATCCTAGTACAATTCAGTTTTTAATAATTATTTTATTATTTTTAAAAGTGAGAAATAATTTAATTGTGTTTGTTTAGATTGTTGTTATTGATGAGTTGAAAAAAATATATTAATTTTGTGCAGAGATAGATATAATTGGGACTTATGGATACATTTGTATATATTTGGGATACACTTAGAAATTAAAAAATTATATAAAAAATAAAATTTAGATATATTTTTTGAGGCTTGCAGATACATTTGGATACATTTGAAAACTAAAAAATTATATAAAAATTAAAATTTACATACATTTGGATACTATAACAAATTATATAAACAAATTGAGATTTAAATACATTTTGGAGAATATAAAAAATGAAAAATTATATTAAAATTTGTAATTTGAATACATTTAATTTAAAAAAATATTATATAACAAATTTAATAAATCATATTTTATATATAAAAATTGTGATTTGGATACATTTGGATATCATTGAATACATTATGAAAAATCAAATTTGATTCTCCCTTCGAATTTATCTTTTTTGCAAAAAAAATCAATTTCTTACGAAAATATCACGATTTTTTACCAAAATATCGAGAAATTCTGGGTCAATTTCTCAGTCAATTAAAAATCTAGTATGTGTGCAACATGTTTTAAGCATATTTTTATTCCTCAAAATATATTTGGTGCATCTCAAACGCCCAATTCTAAATTATAATTCAGTATAAAAAATAAATTCTCCCATAAATTTTTGCTTTTATTGAAAAAAGGCCTTTATAGTTTGGGCTGAAGTTAGCTATTAATATGAATATGCACTAATGCCCAATTCTCCCCGGCTGGTCTTTGGACAATGGACTGATCAAACCATCCAATGGTAATAATAGCCAGGAACTAGGCAGTTGCCAGCCCAATTTCAAAGACTATGCAGGTTTTAGACTGATAACAGTTGTGAAAATATAAGGTTTCAAGTACTATAAATTCTCGTCATAAGTGTATAGCAACTAACAATACCTTTGTAGTTAAGAGATATCTCACTGGATTAATTTAGAGTCCTGGGTTGAGAATGAAAAAACAATAAGTATATATAAAGGATGTAATTAAGGAATAATTAAATAGGGAAACACAATGAAGTGTGGTATTCAAAGTAGAAATCAAGTATGAATAATGAAGTGGGTAATGCTAATCTCCCACTAATGATTAAATAATTAGGAGATAAATAAGATGCTAAAACATGGTGTGTGGCTAATCTGATGTGCTGTGGACCCCTGATTCATATCTTCCAAATCCAACAAAAATAATTAAAAGATTACTAATAAGACTGATATTTATTCAGTCAAAAAGAATCTTGGATAAGAATATATATAGACTGAAGAACACAATAAAGAACAAAAAGAAGAAGAAGAAGAAGAAGAAGAAGAAGAAGAGATTGAACTAAGCAATTTGGAAATAGCAGTTTGAGAGGATCATAGAAAATAAAGGCCCACACATTTTTCCCTCCATGAAGATGAGGTGGGCAAACTATGGAGCCATATTTTGGGTGGGTCACCAAACTATGATTTATTGCTTCTTCCATCATCATCTATATTGTTATTTATCGATATAAAATTAGCAAATCAAATCAATTCATGGAAAAAAAAAAGTTCTCAAATCAATTTTTGTGAATCGAGTTTTAATCTCTCCATGAATGAATTCAAGAGAATACATCACATATTATTACGAAGTCTAACAGATGTTATCCGGGATATTTGAATTTCAATGAGTAAAATTGTGACTTGTGTCTGTTTTGTAGTTATTCACTATATATATTTATTTTTGGTAGATTAAACAAATCATTCAGGTAAATAAAGTTATATATAATGATAAGTTGCTATAAAATTATATATGACTATTTTTAAAACAAAAATTTTATCTATGATAAGTTTATTACTTTTTCATTTTCTACTTTCTCATAACTTAATAGCGCCCACGATGGATTTGTATTTGAAAATTCTAAATCGTGGTCGTTTCTTGCATCAATAGGATTGAAAATTTTCCGCACCATAATCAAAGTCTCACGTAGTAGTGTAGAATCACGTGTAGACGTTATTAAAATGGAAGACCAAAGTTATTCAATTTTGTAACAATAACATTCAAAAAGTGGTCTAATTTTATAATGATTGAACGAATATAATTACGATGAAATTTTCATTAGGGCAAAAAGTATTCCTGCGTGACATATTATATATGATCCTTTTCCCGTAGGAGTCTTCAATAGATTGAACACAAACTAGATAACAACAGTAGATTAAGTAATTTATATAGAACTACGCTTTTTAACATATGATATTAAATAAGGCTATTTTTTTATGTAATGATTAATAGTTAGTTCTTAGAAGTTCTTCTAGAAGGAAGAAAACTTAAAAGGTAGGAAGATGGGCACAAGCAAGGTGTATAAAAAAAAAAGAGAAGGTGAAGGCCGGCTCTGAAATGTGACAAAATATAGTGAAAGTCTCTAGAGGAATGGGATGGGATGATGCAGGCAGGTTGGTTGGTTCGATTGTGAAAATGACTTTAATTCATTATCACATTCATATAGTTTTGTTTTGTAGATTGCTGTTTTACTATTAATTATTGCAACCACTTCCCCTCCTCTCACCAAATTTCATATACCGCCAAAACGCTTTTATCTTCCTTCTCACTTCTTCCCCATCAAAGAAAGAAACCCTAAATTGAATACATACACTATTCAATTTCCCACAAATCACAAGCCAAACTAATTAAATTGTTTTTGCTCATAACTAGCTAGAACATATGTTTAATTTGTGTGTTTGTTTCACTGTTTATGTTTATATCGAATCTTAATTTCTATTTTACAATTTGTATTTATTTGACTAATTGTGTTCATTTTGAGAAGCATGAAAAATCACTGAAGATATTTTATTTTTCGAGATTTTGTCTAACTAAATTTTTGGGTTTTAAGTTTATAATGCTCCTACTTAAGATAATTCCTAGCTCTTAGTGCTTTTTAAGAAATATTTTGTTACTAGAATGACGACCCTTTAATTGATAACAACTCCCAACATAGTGCAGCCACTTGGAATCTAAAAGAAGAAATGTTTTGTCATTTCAAAATCAAGAAAACTTTTTCAATGCCGCATATAGTTGGCTTTTCTTTTAAGTTGAGATTTTCTTTTCCTTCTCTTTTTCACTAAATTATATGAAAGGTTTTGGGTTAGGAACGGTACCTGGACACGCTACTGCGTCCCAGTCCACTAGCCCATCATTCTGCGGGAGGACAGGTTAGCTGTCAGACGCGGGGCTCACTGGTCCCGGTCCTGACATTTTTGTTTTTTTAAATAATATAATTTGACCGTTGGATCATTTTGATCTAATGGTCAGATTTACTCCAACAGTAATATTACCGTTGGGGGCTGAAAAATTATCCTTTTGGTCCTTAACGACTAGTTTTACCCATTTTCCTATAAATACCCCCTAAACACATTTTTTCTATCATTTCTTCACTTCAAACACTCATTTCTCTCTCCCAAACTCTCTCAACTCTTAAAATTTCTCTCCATGCTCTTAAATTATTCACACTTCAATTTTTTTTTTCCAAAATTATGGATCACAACAATGAAAATACTCAATCCTCCCAACAAAATAACCCATCAAATTTTGCCAACTACCGATCACAACAATGTAATTTTTTATTTTAATTTAATTTTTAAATTTTATGAATTATTTTTATTTTAAGAAATTATTTTTATTTGAATGAACTATTTTTATTTTAATGAATTTGGGGTAAAAAGTATTAAATAAAGTAATAGATAAAATTTGGGGATTAAAATAAAATTGTATTTAGTGAAAAACTGAGTAGGCATCCCGCGGGACTCTTAAAGTAGTCATTGGATTACGGATAAAAAAATTGAGGGCCTAGGAACTGGAAATTTTAATAAAATAATAATAAACATGTTGAGCAGGCATCCCGCGGGACAACTTCAAAGACCTTGGGTTACGAGTAGCTTAATGTCAAATAGAATTAGCTGGTTCACCCCTCTAGGGGTAGCCTAGCGGAGAGGGCAAGCTGATCTCAGATCGCGAGGCCTGGGTTCGAGTTCATGGGGGAGCGGCGTAATTCGGGGTATCCCTGGTTGTTATGGGCTTGCGTCATGCACTCGATCTGGGTTGTTCAGGCCTCAATGCTAGTCCTCGATGAGATGTTACGGTGACTGCACTCGTGTACAGGACCAAGTCCGTTGCCGGGTGTCAACTATGGCTCTCGGAACATTCCGTAGTAGTGAGAGTTTAAACCTGCATGATCACACCCAGTAGGAATACGCTACTTACTGATCGCCCCTACCTCCCGTTTTTTCCGTCAAAAAAATAGAATTAGCTGGTTCCATCTGTTACAAAGCAATTGCAGATCAAGAACCTTATACATAACAAAAACATTCGATATATAAACGCTACATAATCTGAAGATTGTGTTATTTGCGATAGTTTGGTTGTTAAGATTTGCTTTCATTAAGCTATATATTTAGGTTTAATTTTTTAGTAAGGGTTTTGAATGTATTTTAGTTTATTTTTGGAACATATAGTTTGGTCACACTTTATTAGATTCTTTCATCAAGTATCAAGATTAATGATATGATGACGAGTTAAAACCCTAATTTTCATTTTATTCAATTATAATTGACTTGAATATTTCATAATCGGAAAGAATCAGCATGAATTTAACAAAATTGTTTCGCCTTCTTCCCTCCGTTTTTCGTTGTTATAAGAAAAAAAAAACAAATCCTTAATAACTAGTTTCTTTGTTTTAGCATTTGCATAGTTTTTATTAATATTCAAATATAGTGTGATTCAAAAAAGTTTCGATTAATTTTTCATTATTTTATCAAATTTATCATTTTGTTAAAATCTTGTTTTAATATGTTCATTTTATATTTACATTCTTTTTTTCTAAAAGCTATAAATCATGCAGCTACAACACTGAAGTACCCCAAAAAATTGGAAGAATCAAGAAGAAGATTAGGGGAAGAAAACAAGTATTTAAAAAGAAAATTATAGCTAGACAAGAACTCAATCAAGGAAGGTAATGGAAGTTAGTTACTACTACTACTACCATCCTGAAATTGACAAGAGTAAGTGGAGTAAGTTGGAGAGACAGGCCTTCTAGAATGCCTTTTGCATAATCTTTTTTTCTTTAAAAAAAGTCACACAAAAACAAAAACTTGAGTGAAGAAGATTGTGTGGAAACAAGTAAGACCATCCTACAAATATCCTATTTTAAAAGAATTCAAAAGATAAGGGTCAAGACTTGGAAAAGTTTACAGGCCACAATTCTTTTTATGCTTTTATTTTTTGTGTGTTTGGTGTGAATTGCAATTTGTTTTGCATTGTTCTTTATTTCTCTCCTCGTACATTGTATTGTATCCCAAAAGTTTGGTGCCATCTCTACAACACGGTCATTAAAATTTTTGCTCTTTAGTCCTTAGGCTTTTCTTTTTATCATATGAGGGTGTAACAGTTCAAAACAATTGCTGAATAGTATTTAGAATGTCAGCATTATAAGAAAAATTAAGTATCGTTATATGGCCATATACTCCTTGATAAAAAGAAAATCTATTTAAAATTAATATGTTTATCACTTAACCAACAATTTGTTTGTTGAATGTAATCTTTATTTCAATGAATAGATTCTGTAAATTCTTTTTTGTACAAACTTATTATTCATTTATTCATAAAATAAGATTACATACGTATTAAATTACATTATATATATATATATAATCGTGTTTAGATGGCAACTAGTTGTATTTTCATAATTTTAGTAGCCGATAATTTGTTAGTAATTATAAAGAATTTGTGGTATTTAGATTTCTATAAAGAATTTGGGGTATTTGTTTTAAGTAGATTGAATAAATTTTAGCAGATTTAGAAGATTGAATAATGAAAAATAGAAAAAATTCTACATCTTTCTAGAAGTAGATTATATAACATTGTACAATTCTCTATATAGAACACAAACACTCGGAAAATGTAAAAGAACTTTCATAAAACAAGGGACATACAAAACAAATATATTATTATTCAACACATAATTATGCCAAAACTCCCATTTTTATTTTTTATTTCCACTTCTAAGGAAATTCCCATTGAGTATTGTAACTTATTGTTTAAGTTCTACAACATGAGACCTCTTATCGTTGGGTATCAACAAAGCCATATTTCCATTTCCAATTCTTCATAAATGGGTTGCTAAGAAAAACAAGAGTCCAAATGGTGTACTAAATAATGTGATCGTCTGAACATGGTTGAGCTTTGAACATGTGATGAAGTTGCTCAGCGGACAATGTAACCACCATATATCGTGAAACAGAATCCGTAATAGCCAAATAATGCCAACCATTAGGGTGAAGTTGGCTAGAATCTATTGGGATGTTTTTTAGGATATCTTTAATGTTTTGAAAAAAATGGTAACTTCATCCTAGAACAAAAATCTGAAGGTGGTACACCAAAATGGGACTCACTAAAGCCTTGTCTAGGTCTTAAATAAGCCTAGGGGACCTAACTTCGCCTTAAGATACTTGGCGAACCCAGTCTTATTAGAATCCAATTCATGATGAGCCCTCTCTACCCAATTCATCTTGGTAACAGTCGACGGTGTCTCTTCCTACGAAAGTAGACATTGCAGTAATCTAAGAGATACTTTTTAAGGATAAAAGGTAAGCAAATGAGTAGTATAGTAGACATAAGCATGTAAAGGGATTATGGGAAGAATGGTGAAGAAAAAAGAGGTAAAGCTTGGGTATATATAAGGTGTGAAATGGGACATAGCTTTCAGTTCAAAAAAATAGGGACATAGCTTGTCATAACAACCAATCAAGGCACGCCATGTTTTGATGTGAATGGGAACAATCGGAGGATGTGTCAGTCTAAGAATAAGCGCTAGCAAGCATTCTGAACGTCGAACCCTACAGTGCCGTCATGCGACACTCGAGGAAGGAAAGAGATGTCTAAAGTACCTCTCCATGAAAAGACATTATGGATACTTAATTGTCAAATCACTTGAGGATAACTGCACCAATTATCATGATGGTTGATGTCAGCGCTCTAGTCCTAAGATCAGAGCTTGCTTCCGAAGAAACAATGGGGAAATAAAAGGAAAAAACAAATGCATATCATAACAAATAAGGCCTTAAGCCAAGATTCTCTACGACATAAGGCTAAGGGGCAACTGATATTTGATTCGAACTAGTCCACATATTGGTCCATCATCAATAGACTCGCCCCGAACCATTCTGAAGCCATTTACATATATAACGCCTTCCTAGATGCAATTGACGGCTTCCAAGATCACAACCACCATTATTAACCTAGCTTATTCCATTTGTTTATGATTTATATCTATTTGATTAATTATTCATTCACTCTGAGAGACATAAAAACTAGCATAAAGAAATTCGAATTCTAGAAGTTTGAACCTGAAATATTGTCAAGTTCCTTAACCGTCCCAAGTAATTTTTGGGATACGAATTGTATAATAACATAAGACATGGGAGTGTTCATTTGAATTTGAAGGAGCAATTATGAGTGAAGACGAAGAAAGGAAGGAAAAAAAAAAAGAAATTGGCCGGGGAAGGCAAATACAACAAAATAGAGGCATACAAGAGCAAAAAATGAAAAAGAAAGATGCAAAATATTGGTACAAACACGAAAAGTAGAGCTACCTACCAAATCCAGCACTAACTTAAATTGAGACCACTCGTCTTTCTCACCAACTCGGTCAAATACCATGGCAGCACTTGAAACATTGTTTCTCTTTCTTTTTTTTTTTAACTTATAATATTTATCAAAACAAAAAATTAGGAAAGAAAAATTAAAAATGAGGGTCCTAGTCAATTGCAACAAACACCCTTCTCCACCACCTCCCATTTATATTCCTTCCTCCTCCTCCTTCCTCCACTTGGTCCCTAATTCCAAATCTCCAGAGACTCACCTTTCTCTTTTCTCCCTATTTTTTTCTTGCAACTCAAAGTAGTCTTGTCTTAATTGGACACAAAAGATTGTGCCACAAAAAGAAACCAAAGACATTAATTAAACATGGGTAGATCTCCTTGTTGTGAGAAAGAACATACCAACAAAGGTGCATGGACCAAAGAAGAAGATGAGAGGCTCATCAACTACATCAAAACTCATGGTGAAGGTTGTTGGAGGT
>CAODLS010699429.1:0-11488 GCA_948243855.1 Flueggea neowawraea
GTTTGAGTGTTGAGTGGGCGATTAATGGTATTAGTGGGGTTACTTGAGTAAACATTAAGGTGTTACTCGAGTAATCTGAATCATGGATAACTCGAGTTAGCATCTTGGATTACTCGAGTTAAGTGGTGTAATATCCCGCCCATTTCCGTTATATTTCCTATAACGATGGTCGTTGATGCTCTATCAGGATGAGCATGTGTGCATTGCGGTTGTTGAATCTTGAGAGTAGCGAGTTTCGAGAATGGATAACTCGAGTTATGTGACCCTTATACAACTCGAGTTCTTTGGAACTATAACTCGAGTAAGTAGAGGTCCATATAAATTGAGTTAACCCTTGTATAACTCGAGTTATCTGTGCAGAAGTGGAACGATGCGTTTCGGTGTTCTTCATCCTTAAGAAGCCCAACATGCCCGAATTCGGTCATTTACTCCACTTCTCTTTATCCAGAAGCTCTCAAACTCTCTCAAGTTTTTCCTCAGCACTTCCTTTGGATCTCTTGAGGTAAGATTGAGTTTATAACCCTTTCTTTCATCATGATTTCTGTAAGATTGTGCATATTAGGGTTTTGGAATAAAATGGGCATGAATCACTTCGGTTTTGGGCAAATTCGGGTGATTCCGAGTTGTTTGGCTGGGTTGAGTGTAGATTCGTGTGTAGGAAGTTGATTAGAGTCAATGTATGCATTTTGTAATGATTTTCATTGGTTGCTTTGAGTGATTGATCGTATTCGGTAGTTTGGGTAAGTGACTTACTCGAGTTATCGACCGACTACCCAATACGATCAATCACTAAAAGTTAATTCGAGTAAGCATTTTGGCTAACTCGAGTAAGTTAATTCAGGACTTACTCGAGTTATCGATCGACTAACTCGAGTAAAACAACCCAGGATTTCCTTGAGTTATTTCATGACTAACTCAAGTAAATTAGACCATGTTCAACTTGAGTTAGCCTCTGACTAACTCGAGTAAACCGTAGTTCTGAGGGACCAAATCGTGACGTTTTGTAAATCACAATTTCTGGGAGTTCGGGATAGAATTTGAGGATTCTGACTTATGGATGATTAGAAGGGTAACCCCATCAGTTATTGGGGATTGTTTTGTAATTTGTCGAGTCTCGGGGACTAAAACGTAATTTTACATTGGTCGGAGACCAAACTGTAATTTTACGGGATGGTATATTTTGGGTCGAGGGTGATGGATTCACTCCCGATATATATTTTCTGTGACTCCGAGAGTCCGAGTCTGAATGCATTGCATTCATATTCAGTAAGACCGTAGTATCGTATTTGACTTTGTTGTCTGTGTCTTTGCTCTCAATTCTGTTCAGCTCTCGAGGCGACCAGTCCTTCACTGGGGGACCACTACTAGATTATTAGCTCGATGTCCGGGTGAGTGGATGACAGCTTTAGACACATAGGCTATGTCTTCTAAATTATATATTTTTAACGTGTCTGGACGTAGTATGTAATCTGATATAAGTAAAGGATAGGAATCCTAAAATTTGTCTGTGTGAAACCTGTGTGGAAAAATGAATTTTTTTGAGAACTTTGAAAGTTTTGAAAATAAATATTGTGGTTTAATATTTATTTTAAATTTGAAAATAATTCTTTTGTATGGATTTCAAAAGATTCTATGTGGAAAATATTCTTTGGAAATTTAAGAATGTTTTCTAAAACAAATATTTTGTACTGAAATGAGTGTCCTGACCTGAAAAAGAGCAAATATATTTTAGTACTTTGAAATATTTCTGGAATAAATATTTCTTTTTGAAAATTTGAAATGATATGGAATTTTGAATGTTTTTGGCAAATCATTTTTATTTGGGACATCCAGCTACGGGGTAACACAGTTTTGATACACTGGTGTTGTATCATTTGCCTAAGTGGCTATACTATACCATGGTACTTAAGTGGCTATATTCTGAGTGCCTAAGTGGCCATTATTGTGTCCGACTGACTCGTCATATTCTGTTCAGGTCCCACAAAGTTTTGAAACCACTTTGAAAATACTTTGGAAGTTTTTCGTCTGAAAACGTTTTGGGAAATGGTTTCCGTCTGGAAAAATTTTTGGAAATATTGTTTGAAAATACTCTGGAAATCTCTGTCTAAAAAGTACTTTCGGGAATTTTCTGTCTGAAGCTATTTTGGAAAAATTTATTTGAAATACTTTGAAAAGGAAATGGTAATAATAAAGACAAGTTTTGGCAAATATTTTGAAAGAAAATATTTTGGCTAATTCATATTTTGAAAACTAAGTATCTTTATTTGGAAAACATTTTTGCTAATATGTATATCTGTTTGATGGATGCCTTGTATGAAAAGGATTTCAAAATGGTTTTCGAAATATGATTATGCAGTATATGGTGTGTATATGTACGTACACTTATAGTTTGCATGTGGTATATTTTAAAATGTTTTCAAAACAGTCTTTGTGAGGCACGTATGAGGCGGTCTGGAGTGTCCACCCTCACTAGGTTTGACCCCCTTCCTTTTCTTTTCGTTGTTCTCTATACTTCACTCTACAGGTACTTTGTAGTGGTTGTTGACCTTCCGCGCTCAGTGAGGAGTTTTGCCAGCAGTGATTGCCCTATTGTTCGGGCTTGACCTTTGTTCTGTTAGATGCTCCACATACCGAGTAGTGGGTTATGGTCTTGTAATTGATTTTGAAACGGTACAAATGTTTTCAACTATATTTATTTATTTAATAATTTTATTATTATTAATAATTGGGAATATTATTTTTAAAACTTATATTTGTTAAACGGTTTTAATTTGGCTAATAAAACTGTATTTGAATCATTGTTTTGTACTATGAGACTTGTGCGGGATGGACCGGGCTTCCACGGATGGTCCGCCTCGTACGCTAGTCAAGGACCCGACTATGGGTCGTGACAAGTGGGGTATAGATTACTCGAGTAATCCATTCGGTTACTCGAGTAAGCCATGCTTCAGGGATCATTTTCTAGGTAATTCAACTCAACATAGATGTTACTCGAGTAAGCCTTCCTCTTACTTGAGTAAGCCATATAAATGGATGAATGCTACGTCGTTTTGGGAAGGGGTCTTTATATACCCCAACCCGACTCATTTGGCCTCACTCTCCCTTCTCTCACTCAAATCACTCCCATTCCACCCAAAAATCATTTTCGATGGTTTTCCATCTTTTCTAATAATCATTTGAGGTAATATTGTACTTCTACGCCTCTTTTTTCCTCATTTTTTTCAAGATTGTTCATATTAGGGTTAAGAGTAAAATGTTCATAGATTTGATTTTGTGATGTTTCTATTGGAATGGTTGTTTGGGGTTGTTAGATTATGCCATTGGGAGTCTAGAGTCACTTAGATTAATCTTGAAATCATAAGAATTAAGGATGTTCACAAATGAGTTTGAATCATCTTATTTTTGGTCGATTTTAGTTGATTTCGAGTTGCTATGGATTCAATCATAGATTCGTATTCAGGAGGTCTATTAGAGGTAATGTGGGTGATTGGTAACAATTTTGATCTGTTAAATTAGAGTTAGTTGAATTTGGAGAATTATGGGGAGTGCACTTACTCGAGTAAGCCAATGCATGCTGTTACTCGAGCAAGCCAATGGTCTACTCGAGTAAGCCGTGGTCCTAGGGACCAAAGTTGTAATTTTTTTTACATTTTGGCTATTTCTGAGAGTTAGATGGCTTATTTGGAGATTTTGGCTAATTGGAGGACTAGTAAAATACTTTGAGGATTGATTGATAAATTGTGAAAAGTTTGGGATTAAAACATAATTTTACATTGGTCGGCGACCAAACTGTACTTTTATGTAGATTCCATATTTTAGGTCTAAGGTGAAGAATTCTTATTCGAAATAGGTTTTTCAGTGTTCTCGAGCATCAACATCTATATTTGCATATCATGCATCCAGTATGACCACATTAGCATATTCTAAAATTTTATGTCTATATCTGTTTCAGCTTCCTGTTCCTGCCAGCACGGCCAATCACCTACTAGTGGCGTTTGACTAGATCTTTAGCTTCGGATACTAGGTGAGTGAAATGACAGCTTCAGAGACATAGGTTGTGTCTTCTAAATTATTTGTTTTTGCTGTGTCCGACATTTCTCTGAAAATGGAAAAACTAATGGCTTAGCTAATTAATAATCCGAATTATGTGATTATTTAATATTTATAGATGGTATATATATATAAGTATTTTTCTGCAAAATGATGTATTCTCTGCATGTTCGTTTGATATATATATATATATATATATATGACACCTATACTACGTAGGGTAAACATAGTCTTTGGTATACCAAGGCGCAGTCAAGGCCAGTTACCGGGGTTTATGGTAGCTGTGTGTCCGGCCAGATGCATGTACTCAGTTTCAACTTGGTGGTGGAGTACACCCTTATTATATATGTACCTTTCAGTTTCAGGTCCCATATCCATTTCCAATAGACTTTATATGGTATATCTATTCTGCATGTTTCTGCCTGCTGTTTGCTTTGGTTGCGAACGTTTTTGAAGATGGATTTCTGAACTAATATTCGGTATTAGTGTGTATATGTATATACATTTATATGCATGTGATATATTTTTGAAAGTTTTCCAAAACGGTTTTTGTGAGGCCTGGAGTGTCATTTCCTCACTAGGGATTCTTATCCCTTTTCTTCTGTTTCTTGTCTATCTTTCCTTATCTTATTTTCCAGGTTCTCTTTTGGCATTTGACAACCTTTCGACATCTTGATCCTAGTTAGGTGTTTGTGAGTGCCCTTTTTAGTTCGGGCTCTATTTGTTTTTGTTTAGAGCTTTACACCGGGATGTTGTTGGGCTACTGGGTCATATTGTGACTTTTATGATTTATACTTATTTTCTGCTCTATTTTCGTCTTATCTAATATTATGATTTTTTTTTGTATAGCTTATATTATATTCATATGATTTCGGTATAAAATTTTTTATATCTTTATAAATGGTTTAATGGCTATGAAATCGATTAAATTGGGTAGAATGTCTGATATCTGAGGCTTGTACAAGATGAGTCGGAGTCTTATAGACGGATCGTCTCGTACGCCGGTCATTGTCCTGAAACGGGTCATGACAAAGTTGGTACCAGAGCGTTAGGTTATGTATTGTTTGTGTGGGTGTGGAGCTTAGCTATCCTTGATTGAGTCAGTCCAATTTGCTTCTATATACCCTTCTGATAGTCATCCCAGTACTATGGCAATCACTTGCATTTTGACTTTTCCATGTATGTTCTGTCTGTTTATTATCTGTAACGATGGATCGTCGTGGTCGTGGTAGACCTTGGCGAGAGCCTGACGATGCCGCCACTCATTCTACAATGGATCCGCATGATTCACATAGAGTGCCAAAGGTTGCAGCACCAACACCTTAGCAGCAGACACAACTTTAGCTTCAACAGGTTCTCACAGCTCAGATGGAGATGTTTGAGCTTATGACCCAGGTTCTCGACCTCATATAGAGAGCTCAGCCAGGTCATACGACTGTAGTTTTTCTAGTTCTGCAAGTTTTACCAGTAGGAGCAACACCAGTTCTACTAGTGGTGCCACCAACACCTTAACCTCAGTCTGAAAGGGCTGCAACAGCTGCTCTGATGGTTGAACCTATTGCACCATTAGCCAGAGGGGATGGTATTCTGGCAAGGTTTGTGAAGCTCAGGCCTCCCAGATTTTCAAAAGTGATGATAGAGGATCCATACGACTTCTTCCTTGAGGTGGGGTATCGCTTTGATGCTCGAGGCATTACTAATGTGGTAGTAGGGTCAGACTGGCATCGTTTCCTCTGAGTGGATGGGAAGTTTAGCGGTGGAGAAGTCTTGAGGCTCTAGGAAATTTTAGTTGGGCCAAATTAAAGGATGAAATCATTGTGTATGTCCTTCCTCAGAGTTCAATGATTTTATTTAGGGGTCGGGTATGTCGGTGACGGAGTATGAGGAGAAGTTTAAGTATTTGTGTAGGTATGCACCTCCTCAGAACCAGGGAGATGAGGCATTGGCGACGAAGTTTTTGGATGGGTTGTGACCCACGATTAGCAGAGTGGTGGCAACTTTAGGGTTGACTACCGTAAGGCAGATGGCTGAGTGTACCAGGGGGTGGAGTATACGGATGAGAGGCATCCGAGAGAGTCGAAGAAAGCGAAGATCGAGGGTACATGGGAAGGCCAGCAGGGCCGGGGTCAATGAGCTCAATCGAAACAGAGACGTTGACATTCTTTTGGAGGGCAAAGACCTAGTCAGAGCACTCATGCTCATAGTGCGGCGAAGCCAATTGGATAGAGTGGAGGTTAGAGCATAGGGGGCTCGTATCTACCTTGTAGTACTTATAGGAGGAGGCATCCCGAGACTTGCAATAAGACAGTTGGCAACTATTTTTACTGGAGATAGCTGAGGTACAAGATAACCAAATTTCCTTTGAGGTTGAGTACTGAGGCTAAGGCTAGACAGTCTGCAGCAGGAGGATGAGCTACAGGTAGTACCAGTACTGGTAGAGGAGCCAAAAGTGGTTAAGGGAGTCACATTCAGGCTGTTCAAGGCAGTGGCTATAGTCAGGTAGCTCATGGTAGTGTTGCTACAGGAGATTAGGCCCGAGTATATCATATCACTCGTTAGGAGGCACATACCTCCAATGTTGCAGTTACTGGTACGCTCTCTATATCTGGTGCTCCAACATATGTACTATTTGATACTAGTAGATCATATTAATTCATCACTACAACATTTATTGAGCATGCTGGGTTAGTGTTATGTCAGTTGGACAAGTTATTAGAGGTTTCATCACCTTTGGGTAATAATATGTTAACTGATTCTGGGGCTCAGGGTTGCGTGATTGCCATTGATGGGAATGAGATAGTAGCCAACTTTATCTTATTTGATATGGGGGAATTTGATGCAATTTTGGGTATGGATTGGCTTTTGGATTGGCATGCTACATTGGATTGGTTTGCCAAGAAAGTATGTTTTTGACCGCCTGGTCAGACTGAGTTCTGTTACTAGGTGAGCAAGACAGTGTGGTATGGAGTTATGTATCAGCTGTTAGAGCAGATATGATGATTCACCAAAGATGTAAGACATATTTAGATTTTGTTCTGATTGCGTCTGAAGGGTCGGATTTGAGCGTTGAAGACGTACTAGTGGTTCGGGAGTTTTCAGGCGTGTTTTTAGAGGAGTTATCGAGACTTTTGCCTGATCGAGAGGTTGGGCTTTTCTATAGAAGTACTGCCTGGTACTGATCCGCTATTGATTTCACCGTATTGGATGGCACCTGCAGAGCTAAGGAGTTAGAGACTCAGCTGAGGGAGTTTTTAGACAAGGGATTTGTTCGACCGAGCGTTTCACCTTAGGGTGCTCTAGTATTTTTCGTAAAGAAGAAGGATGGGAGCCTTCGTATGTATATCGATTACCGTCAGCTTAACAAGGTAAGAGTGAAGAACTGATATCCCCTTCTGAGGATAGATGATATTTTTGACCAATTGCAGGGCGGACAATGGTTTTCTAAGATCAATTTAAGGTCGGAATATCCTTAGTTTAGTATTAGAGGTGATGGCATTCCTAAGATGACATTCTGAACAAGATATGGTCACTACGAGTTCCTGGCGATGTCATTTGGTTAGACCAATGCACCAACGACATACATGAATTTGATGAATAAGGTGTTTAGACTGTATATGGATCGGTTTGTTATTGTCTTCATCAATGACATTCTAATATACTCGAGGAGTAGGGAGGAGCACGAGGATCACTTGAGGTCAGTGTTGCAAACTCTACGAGAATATCATCTTTACTCTAAGTTCTCAAAGTGTGAATTCTGTCTTGAACAAGTGGCGTTTCTCAAACACGTGGTGTCTGTTGGGTTTCTTATGCGACTAATCAACATTATACTCATCGGAAAAACACAAGAAACACACCACAAGATCCAAGTATGATAATATAATTCGTATTAAATTAAGTGCAGAATTTTATTACCTCTTACTTTGAAGACCGAATTTCAGCGAACACCAAAAGAGCCCGGATCGAAATTTGACCCCTTTCTCCTTAGCTAGTGCAAAATTGTTATTGACTTAGGGACTGCCAAATGAAGACTCCCGTCTACTCTCACGTGTGCTAACACTCAAGAACTCTTTTCTTGCTTTTTGTGTTTCAGCTAGAATTTCACAAGGGAAGAGTGAGAGATTTTCGAAATCCTATTTAGGGTTTGGTTTATTTTCTACCATCACCTATTTTCCCACAATTAGAGTATTTATTTCACAAATAAAACTCTAGATATCAAGCAATTTGTTGTCAGTCAAAACTCCTAAAAAATAGGAGACCAAACCTAATTGGAATTCACTTGTGTGCCGCCACCCTCTTATTGCACAAACCCTAATTTGCAAACTTGTGTGGCCGGCCTCTCTCATCCTATAAAATAGGAGATTGGTTATTGAACAAGTCCTACTTAAACAAGAAGTCTTCTTCCTTCTCTTTTAATTATTTAATTAAACCTTTTAATTAAAACAACATTAGGCCAAAATTTTCAATTCTTTCAAGCCTAATGGGTGTGTGCCAAATTCACCTTGAGACCACCTCATTATCTTTTAATCATTAACATAAATTCATGGCCCGACAAGAAAATTAGCCTCAGTCCTAACCTAGACCTTTATTGTGTGCGATCCTATAGGTTCATTCAATGTTGACAATTGACCCCAAAATTAAATTAAATTAAAGCCCATAAATCATAATTGGTCTATAAGAAGGCATTATGATTACTCAAATTGAAGTGAATGTCAATTACAAATCAATATAACCTAAATACAATCTTATATAACCCTTTGCCTCTCGATATCTGAATTAGCATAAGGCATGAAACTGGTCACCCTTATTTATGCTAAAACATTTTCTTGATCTTTTAGTGATCCTAACTAAGTAAAATAAATGATAACAATTATCATCTCATTTGGGTGTGGCCACACGCTACTCAGTTTCACTAATCAAGTGGCCGGTGATATCTTCTCTCTTCTCGAGAGGGCAATCCCTTCACTTCACTCATGTTTCTTAGCATGACTCTTGGCATACCCACTCATACCCATACTTGCCATTCATTCACGAATAACGTTAGGCGTATGTCCAAGTATATGAGAAATCACCCAAGAATCCATAGTGATCTCATGTTGAGGGATTCAAGTATAAGCATTGCATGAGAAATACTTATGACCTTTCAACCATGTCGTATTCTCACAAGCAGATCGATCCAAAACATTGTTTTCTAACATGTTCTATGTTCTCTGATTAATATCTCATATCCTATGACCAGTAAAACATGATCATCTCACATAGCACATACTAGTCTTGGTTTATTGCCACTCCCATGACAATTGACTAGGGATATTTAGAATAGTATTCTTTTATGCTTCAAGGTTTTACTATCCAAATCACATATTTGAAAACTTAAGCAGAATCATTATTCATAGACATCTTTATCAATTTAAACATGCACAGGAATAATAAAGAGATAAAATAATGCCTCATAATGTATATATCAAATATAATCTGGATACAATGCATTTGGGGCTAGGGCTTACACTAACAATCTCCCACTAGCACTAGTCCCAATCGGCCATAATCCTAAGCTCGAAGGATCTAACATGACCCTTATGCTTTGTCCTAACTAACTGCTTCGTTAGCGGATCTGCCACATTGTCTTCTCCAGGAATCTTGCATATCTTCACATCACCTCTCTCGATGATCTCTCGAATGAGATGGTATCTCTTGAGTATATGTTTGGACTTCTGGTGTGATCAAGGCTCCTTAGCTTATGCGATGGTCTCGTTGTTATCACAATGGAGTTCAATTGGATCTAGGATGCTTGGGATAACTCCTAATCCAATAATGAACTTTCTAATCGAAAGAGCATCTTTTGCAGCTTCTGAAGCTACAATATACTCAGACTCTGTAATAGAATCAACAACGGTGTTTTGCTTAGGGCTCTTCCAGCTTACAACATCTCCATTCAGACAAAACACACATAACCAGATTGTAATTTTGAGTCCTCGGCATCAGTTTGGAAGGCAGCATCAGTGTAACCATTTACAATGAGCTCTTACTCTCCGCCATACACTAAGAGTAATCCTTTAGTCCTTCGTAAGTACTGACAGCAGTCCAATGTTTTTCACATGGATCCTCTTGGAACCTGCTTGTCATACTTAGTGCATGTTCAACATCTAACCTAGTACATAACATAGCATACATGATAGAACCTATAGTCGAAGCATATGGAACTTTACTCATGTATTCCCTTTGTTCTCTTGTAGAAGGACCATCCTTCTTACTTAGAACAACACCTTGTGATAAAGGTATATAACCTTTCTTAGAGTAAAAAATGTTGAACCTTTTCAGTACCTTATCTATGTACTTCTCTTGAGTTAGTCCCAAGAGCTGTTGTGATCTATCTCTATAGATCCTTATACCCAGTATAGTTTCGGCTTCACCTAAGTCTTTCATAGAGAAACACTTCCCTAACCATTGTTTAACATTTAACAATATTGGGATGTCATTTCCTATGAGTAGGATGTCGTCGACATATAAAATCAGAAATACTACAATGCTCCCACTATTCTTCTTGTACACACAAGGCTCATCTTCGTTCTTGAGGAAATCAAACTCTTTGACTGCCTCATCAAAGCGAAAATTCCAACTTCGGGGTGCTTGCTTCAATCCATAAATCTATCTTTGAAGCTTGCAAACCTTGTTAGGATTCTTAGGATCAACAAAGGCCTTGGGTTGTTTCATGTAAACATCCTCGAGGAGGTTTCCATTAAGGAAGGTCTTCTTGACATCCATTTTCCATATCTCATAGTCATAATATGAGGCTATGGCAAATAAAATTCTAATGGATTTGAGCATGACTATTGGAGAAAATGTTTCATCATAGTCAATCCCATGAGTTTGTTTAAAACCTTTGGCTACTAGTCTACCTTTGAAGGTATTATCGGCCTTTTGTTTGAAAATCCACTTGCACTCAATGATCTTAGCACCTTCAGGTGGATCAACCAAAGTCCATACTTGGTTATCATACATTGATTGCATCTCAGATTGCATGGCTCCAAGCCACTCAATTGAATTTGGACTTTTAATTGCCTCTCGGCAGGTAGTGGGCTCATCTTGATCCACTAGTACTATACTTTGATCGTCAGTTATGTGAAATCCATATCTTTTAGGCTCGTGATGAATCCTACTGGATGTTGTTAGGCCTTGTGTAATGGGTTCGGGTTCCACAACTTCTTGTGAATCCATTTCCATTTCCATACTATGCTGTATAGGAGTTTGTGGCTCTTGAACTTCTTCAAGTTGTTCTTTACTCCCACTGTTTTTCTTGAAAATAAACTCCTTTTCAAGGAAAACAGCTTTCTGAGCAACAAACCCTTTGTTCTCGCTTGGGTTGTAAAAGTAATATCCTTTAGTCTCTTTAGGATATCCCACAAACAAGCATTTATTAGTGTTGGGTGCTAGCGTATCC
>CAODLS010699519.1:0-11026 GCA_948243855.1 Flueggea neowawraea
ACACAGTTTCCTGACAAATTTTCATTATTACCATCTCTCCTTGGTGCACTTAAATGGGTACAATTTTCGCTTAGGTGCAAACTGTTGGTGTCATCCCCTGCAACAATTAACAGCAAAGGATGGGATGATCTGAATTTTTCAAGGCCATGAGAGCTTGCGGGGAAGGGCTGCATTTGTAGAAATGAAACAGGGCCATCACGCTTTGAGACAAGTTCAGTAAAATTAGTGGCATCCTCCACGTCAAGGACTTGAAAGCCATTCTGATAACCAAGCAAGAGAACATGTTTGAAATTCGATGGACCAAGCTCCAACCTGTCAAAGCCAGCCCAGGTAACCTGTTCACCAACAAAAGAGCCAAGTTGATCTAGGCAACACATAAATAACCAAGTAAAAGTTTTTGCAGAATTAAGACATTTAACCAAGCAAGCCACTTTTAGAAGTCAAGTTCTGCAATAAGAAGTAACCTATCTATCGAACCATGGCAATATTGCAATTCGACTAATTACCAAGTGTGCAGCAACTTCCACCACCGAGTGCACACTATAATATTTTATAAGACAAACTCAAAAGAAGCACTGCACATGCACCAACAGAAGCGCAAAAGCAAGGCAAGCACACAGAATTCTTATATGTATCGACAAAGTCCGAATCGATTTCAGCAGGAAAACTAAACTGAAGTCCGGGAGGAGTATACCTGATCTTTGTGGTCCTCAGAGGAAGCAGAAATGGAAGCAGCAACCGAAGCGCCAGCGGAGCGGACAGTAGAAGCGACGGTGCTAGCATTAGTAGACACTGTTTTAAGGCAAGACGAAATTATCCTCAATGAATTGGGCAACAAGCCATTGTTCTTGTTCCTTCCTTTCTTCATCCTCCGCCACCCGAACTCCTCCTCTCAACTACCACAAAATCGTCTCCTCCTCCGCCACCATCACAGCCTCCCTCGGCCTCCACCGTAGGCACCGACGAGCAACGCCGATCGCCACCGACGATCGGATATATCATCCGAGAATTCGATAACAAACAGAGAAAACATAAATCCACGCGCGCGCTTCCTTTCTAGGACGTTTGTTTGACTAAAGAGCAAAGTAAGTGATCGGTACCTGAAAAAAAAGAACGAACCAACTTCTCTCGGAGATAGGGTCTCAGTTTCAGTGTCCTTTAATCTGTTCCCATCGCTTTCCTCTCTTTTGATTTTTCCTTGTATTGCTCTCTCTCCCACTCTGATATTGTCTCTAGTTTTTAAGTACATTTCAAATATTATTATTATTATTATTATTATTATTATTATTACCAAATAGTGGTATAAATATAATTTCAAATAAATAAATATT
The DNA here is from genome assembly GCA_948243855.1 of Flueggea neowawraea. Taxonomy (NCBI): domain Eukaryota; kingdom Viridiplantae; phylum Streptophyta; class Magnoliopsida; order Malpighiales; family Phyllanthaceae; genus Flueggea; species Flueggea neowawraea. Next base: position 1,332 of record CAODLS010699519.1, read on the forward strand.
GTGTTATTTATTTGCTTGGGTAAATAAACAGAGACATATAGATTAACGGTGGAGATGGAAATGGATTACAAGCCACAAGGGGCCTCGCCTCTGACAATGTGAGTGATGCCATCTCCGCAGGGGGGGCGGTGGTGACTGACAGGGATGCTTTATTTATCATCATAATTATTATTAATATTAATTTCTGCCAGCTGTTTGTTTCGCTCCCAACCTCCTCTCCTATCTTGCTGAGGACGAGATGGTGAAACTGGTCCTCCGTGGCCTGGATTGCCCTCTTCGCCTCTCTCGGGCTATCTGGCCTTTTTCTCGATGATCAATCGTCTGTGTTGTCTTTAGACGACTTGTCGTCCCAATCTCCTTGATCTGCAGCACCGCACTTCCTCTTCTATTTACCTAACACAAATACCCTTTTATCAAATTGCATTTTCTTTTCCAGTTTTCCCATAATTACCAGAACCATGCTTGCACTTACACTATTTCTGGGTTTTTTTCACATAGTTTCCACTTGGATTCTTTCAGAGCTGGTGACAAAATTGTTTTTCTGGATTTATATATACAATTTTCTGCAAATAAACATGGTAATTAATTATCCATCCCTTCCCTTAACTTTCTTTCTTCTTTCATCCTTAACTGTAACCTCAGCCATTCCCCACATTTCAGCTACTTCAATCCAACCTGAGAACTCAAAAATGTTCCATCCAAGACTGGCACGCCAGCATGAATCAATCTCATCGTGAACTTGCAGCTAAGGAAGAAGAGTTCTCGGGTGAGCTGTATTCCTGTGTTTAGTGTGTATAGAAGAGTTCGTTCCGGAAAAATGGAACCCGGCATTTCTTCATGCTCCTCAAGCAGCTGAGGTTACCCTTCAAAATCTGAACCTGCCATGATCATGCCCATTGCTTAGTCAGGATAATAGTTTATAACTGTATTAAAAGTTGCAAAAAAGGGGCTGACAGAAATCAAATTTGGCCAAATGCTCTTTCAAAATCTGGAACTGGACTTTTATATTTTTGAACATGATCAAGTTGCATTTTTCTATTAGTTCACAGTTGAATCATCAGGAACACTGCCATACCTGATTCATTTGAGGTCACCGAATTGAGGACTGTTGTATACATAAATAACCAGCCAAGAGGACAAGATTCAATTGTCGAGCGTTGTAGTCATCGGCAAGAGCAGGATCAATAAGCTCTCTGATCTGATTTTTCTTGAGTAATGGTTTCGCCTGAAAGTTCAAACTAATTAAGCTGCTGACGTTGGTTAGGAATGCTTACTCGTTACACGCAAGCAATAAAGTTAAATCAAAATCATACCCACAGGACCAGGCTTTGTTGCGAGTAATCCAGAGCTCGGTGCCCGGTGACTAGTTCCAATAGCAATAAACCGAAAGCAAAGACGTCGGTTTTTTCATCTACTATCCCGTGCATCAAATACTCAGGGGCAAGATAGCTGTGAACATTACAAATGAACTTATTAGTGATTAGTTCACTAGAAAAACCGTGCATATTGAGGAACTGAGTCTCCAATTATTACTAACCCAAATGTCCCTTCAAATTTGGACACTGTGTGGTGAGTCCAATGCTCCGGCAGCCATTTTGCAAGCCCGAAATCACAAATCTAAAGCAAAAAGAACCACCAAAACATGTGTAATAAACTGCACAAAGCTAATTATGTAAGATTTCTTGTTAATCTTGATCATCCAAGTTCGATTTGAAAAGTTTGGTACCTGAGGCGCAAAATCTTCCGTCAGCAAAATGTTAGCAGCTTTGATGTCTCTATGAATTATTCTTCTCTGGCAACCCTCATGAAGATACCGTAAACCCTTAGCTGTCCCCACAGCAATCTTATACCTGATCTCACACGTTAATGCCTTTTTTGAACCTATACGCATGATGAGCCATGAAGAAAATCATTTAGCTGGAATGGTCCACATCAAAGTTTCAATCTTTTGTCATGTACGTGAAAGAACTAACCATAAAGCAACGAAGCTAAGCTACCATTTGGAGAAAGTTCAAGAACTAAGTGCATTCCTCCTTCAACTCCATAACCGATCAATTTAGCAGTATTAGGATGGTTGACATGAGCCATTATTCCCAATTCGGACAAAAAGTCTCCTATGATCTCGTCCATTGTTCCTTTTGTTAGCCGTTTAATCGCTACGAGCTTCCCATTTTGCAAACAACCCTTGTAAACCTCAGCATAACCACCCTTCCCTATCAGATTATCTACATAAACCCATAATTCCATCACTCAAGAAAGCTCTAATCTTTATCAACATAACTCCACACTAATTAGATATGTTAGAACTTGATTTTCTTGCAGAAATGAACACTAACCTTGGCTGAAATTATTGGTCGCAGCTTGTAGTTCTGAGAAGGTAAAATTCATCCTCGGAGACTCCGCATCGCAAAGATTGGAACTTCCGAAAAAAATCGGTATAATACCAATGTGTTCCCTCATACTGAAGCTCTTCTTCATTGACAGCTTAAGAACACTAAGAGGATGCAATGCAGCTACAGATTTTTTCGATCTAGTCCTCAATAATTGAACAAACCTGTGCCAACGCGAAACGGGTTTCGACCCTTTTCGAGCTTCAAAATCTGAAGTGGGTTCTTTTGAAGACCAACATTCAGAGTCTTCGCTTCTGAAGTAGTCTTCAAGAACTCCGACAGGAGAGCTTGTATCCACCTTTTTCTCCATCTGAAACACCACAAAGCAGCCATCAAGTCTCATCAATCAATGAAAAAATTGAAATTTCACAAAAATTGAATTTCTCGTTTTTTACCTTAGAAATAAAACAGAGGAAACTCTGTTTATTTCAAAAATGGCTATTGATTCAACAGGTTAACGCTGTTTCCTCCACATAATGGCGAACCCACGTGGGCTTTCACGTTTCAGAACCGAAAACTTAAAAAACTCGTTGTTTACACGAAGAAGTAAATCAATTGTGAAGCAATTAATTGCTTGAAATAAGAGAAAACACAAAACTGAAACTGTAAAAAACAGAATCTTCTAATAATAATTGTAAACAAAAATATGGAAGATTAGAAGATGAAAACAAATCCGAAAACAGCTTTGGGGAGACAAAAAGGAAAATAATTACTGAACTAGAAGCCAGAAAAGCACAGAGGCCAAAGTTTGAGCATTGCAGAGAAACAGAGAAAACCAGAAGAAAAAGGAGACATTAATTCAACGTAGAAAACCAAATAACAGAGCAAGGAAACGGCAACCAACCCCACATGGTGTTGGTAACAGGGAGCACAGAACAACTTAGAGACAAAGTTGTGTGGTAAGTTTTCTTTTTATTCATAAAAGAAAGAGGAAGAAGAGGAGAGAGGAGGGTGTGGGGGGAAACATTAAAAGGGGAAGGTGAATCTTGTCAGATAGATTCTGCCAGAAGGTTTCAGAAAAGCAGAGGAGAAAGGGGGTCACATAAATTCACAGTTACTCCAAAGTGCTTCAACAGTTGCACTCCTTTTCACGATATAGATGACGTTAACACTGTTCTTGATATTCAAAAAAAAATCACGGTTCTTAATATTATTTTATTGGGTGAGCTTTTTGGCCCTATAGCTTTTTAAAATTGACAGTTTTATCCTCAAAGTTATTTTTCGCTCACTTTGAACCCTAGTATTTGAAAAAGGCTGATTTTGGCCATGTTTTGTGACGGACGTTAGTGGCAGCAAATAGACATTAACGGTAGCTAACAGAAGTTACATGAGTCAAGTTTTTTTTACTCGCTTTTACCCCTATATAATCGATTTCAATTCTGATACATTTTTTAGCCAAACGGTCTTACTCAAAATTAACACAAAAAATCAAATCAAAACTCAATTTTGGACTAAGCCTTTGTTTGGATTGATAAAATTGGATGGAAATGAAAGGAAAGGAAAAGAAATCTTATTTCCACTTTATTCTTTTGTTTGGATTGATATAATTGGATGGAACTGGAAAAAAATATTTAAAATTAGTGAGAAATCAATTCCCTTCATGGATTGGTAGATTTCTCACCAAATTGGTGAGAAATGAGGGGAATTGGGAGGAATTGGGAATGAAATGCCAATACCATTCTTTAAAAAAGAAAATTAAAAAATTCTAATCAGAGATAAAATAGAATTTCTATTAGGAAGGAAATTGCATTTCCTTCATAATTAGTTTTAAGTCACCAAATCATAGAGGAGAAATACAATTTTTTTTTCTTTTAAATTCCCATGGAAATAGAGCTCCTATTTCTTTTCCATTCCCTTCTTTTCCTATGTTCAAATAAGGATCCAAACAAGTGTTAAAACCAAAACCAAACCACCACCACCATACCCCTCTCTCTCTCTCTCTCTCTCTCTCTCTCTCTCTCTCTCTCCCTCTTACTCCCTTGGCACAACCATCTCCACCACTAAAAGTCCCTATTGAAACCAAAAACAATCAAACCCTCCTCTATTAAATTGAAAAAAAAATCCTAAACCATAATCATTTGCATTCCAGAGACTTAGAGAAACAACAATTATGAGTTTTTTTTATTCATAGAGGAATTCAAAATCAAAATCATAGTTTAAATTGCTTTATTGAATCCATCTTCTCTAAGTATCCATTTTTGTAAGTATATGACTCTCAAAAGTCTTAATCCTAATATGAGTTTTTTGTTTAAACTAATTTGGGAATGTGCATATCACGAAGAGATGGGTTTAGGTGATGATGGTAGCGGTGGTTATGGGTGAGGTGGTTACGATGATGGGTTTAGGTGGGTGGTTATGGTGATGATGGTTGGTTTTGAAAAGAGATGAGTTAGTTTTCAAATGCTAAGGTTTAAAGTGAGCAAAAGATAATGTTAGAATCAAAAGTGCAACTTTTGGGAAAACTTAGGGCCAAAAGTGAGAAAATAATTTGACTGGTGTAACGTCGATTAGTTATCGTTAACATTTGTTGGCTGTCATTAACGTCGGTCATGGAAGAGGGCCAAAATCAATCTTTTTCCAAACGCTATGGCTCAAAGCGAGCAAAAGATAACATTGGGGACAAATTCCCCATTTCAAAAAACTATAGGGCCAAAAGTGAACCTTCACCCATTATTTATTCTTCTCTTCAAAGCTTTTATTACTTATTTATTTTTCGGCTCGGGATTAATTTTTTAAATATGAGATAAATCTTGACTTCAAAATATTAGTGTATATCCTTCATTTAATTTAGTCTTCAAATTATAAGATTATCCGAAGAAAAAAACACTTCTTAACTATTAAACAATTACTTTTTTTTCAGACAATTGAGATCTAAATCAGAATTTGAATTTTTAGCTTTTATGATTACAAATTGGGAATTTTTTAAGCTATCTATACCTATACTAATCCATTAAATATATCATAATTAATATGAAATATATAGTTTACATATAACAAACAATCTATAAATTTTAAGACAAATAAGCAGGCATACTTTTATTTCTCAAATAAATTTAAATAAAAAAATGAAATAAAAGGGTATAAATAATTAAATATAGGAATTAAAAAGAAAATATGGGATAAGTGAAGTTGGCCAAGTCTTATATCTTAGAACATATCTAATGGAGTCGGGATGAGCTTAGGTTGAGGGGATTTGGTATCCGTGAGCGAGTGGTATTCGTCGGTCAAGAGACGGCTACTTTTTGGTCTCTCCCTCTTGATCTGCCACGTCGGTTTGTTCATCCCTCCACGTGTTTATTTGGATATATTAAGATTGTTGTCACAATTTTCCCACCATTTCCTTTACCAGAGTTTTTCCACCATTCTGTTACGTATATATAACTCACCCAAGGCATTATCATTTTTTCTTTGCCCTATTCTTTTTAATTTGCAGCAGGATTATCACTAATTGGATTTTTTGAACCGTGGATTTTCACTAATTGGATTGGACTATGAAGTGGCCATCAATCAATTTTGCTTTGCATTCTTGGCACCTACACCTTCAAAGATAAACCATGATTGACTTTCTCCTCCTCTTTTTTTTTTTTTTTCTTGGTAAAGACTTTCTCCTTTCTAATACAATACACTAATCACAGAAATCATGAGATCATCGTCCGCCACAGTCTTCTTGAGAATTATATAGAAAAAGGGTCTATATTTAATCAGTTGTGTTGTTTACTTTGCATGTAGAGGGAGGGGAAAAAATGGGGGAAAATTAGATGAAGGTCGTAATGATTTTACAACAAAATATAATAAAACTACGTAGAAAGAACATCAAAGCAATTGCTGTGATCCTAAGATAGTATCAATTCTGATGCAGGGAACTCTACTTGCTTTCTAATCATCCCACTCTTATAACATCAACTACTATATATGCATGTTTCATCATAACCTTGTCCCTATATAAAAATCAATACTCATCATTAAATTTTGTCTTGCAACTAATAAAATAGGCTTGTTATGAGCCATTAATCGTATGGTTGTAACGGATTCTTTTAAAACGTAAACTCATCATCTTCGTTACAATTATACATCCACATCAGCTCCACAATCATTTCAACTTAATTGCTATACAAAAATTAAGTAAGTACTTTTATTATAGAAATGATTATAGACATTCTTCAATTGTAAATTAAGAGACTAATTAATATTATTATAATTAAAAGATTAGTAGTTGTCTTGCGTAGAAATACAATACTAGTGATATTTGGTTTCTTTGGGTACAATTGATGAGATTGACTTTTGGAGGAGATATTATTAGACAGTATTGCTTGTGTTTGAAGATTAATGAGTAAAGGCAACAAGTAAGAATACAAAAAATTATCAGTCACAGCGAAGAGATTGATTCAGATATAAGCAGTGTCAACATTAATTTGTCTGTGGTTGTTGGATGGTATCTATCTTGCATTTTAGGTTGATTTATGCTAACATAGTCTTCTTTCTTTTTCTTTTTTTTTTTTCTTGATTAATCGTTAAGAGAAACATCACGATATTCCCTTCCCCCCACGTTTTGGCTGGTCGTTATTTGCACGCACAATTAGTTCATCAAAATCGTTATCAAGAAAAAGAAGTCTTCCAGATTAACTTAAAAAACAGGGTTTAGGATAGGGACCAAATCCAATTCCACATAAGACCCTAATTCACGGTTGTGAACTAAGTTAGAAGATAAGTGAATTTTGAGTCTTTTGACTGTGTCTGATAAACTACTGGTGGTGGTGACTATTCCCTCTGTTAGACGCCATCAGTGTTCAGGGAAGACTGACTGGAAATCTGAATATTTTGACCAACATTTTAGCGTCCCCAAATTGATGAAAGAGCATGCAGTCCTCTCCTCTGCTTTATGGCTGAAGCACACATGTTAACGGGCTTCACGTGCTTTGCTATTCCCTCTTTTACGGGCCAGCCGAAATTACAAGTCAAGTTTTGGACTAAGAAAAGCCTAGCTCAGAATATGAGTGAGGAACACTTATTCAGCCCAGCATTACACGTTCTACGCAATCCAATGCCAATGCCAATAGTAAGATGTAAGGTTTAACCGTCGGACCGTAAAACGACCAATTCTTTTTGAATTACACCGCAATTTATTTTTTTGTATATTTAGATTGGTTGTGGATCATAATTTTACAAATTCATTAATTTGACGTTCGATTGCAGTTAATAATATATTAAAACAGTATATATATATATACCAACCCAAATTTATGCATCAAACAAGACCCATTAACTTTACTACATTTTACAATTAAAGCAACCCAAATTTATGGTTGAAAGCGGTACATTTTGAAATTATTCTAAATTATGTGTACCGTTTACACTGCTAGTTAGAGCTAATTGCCAGATTGTGAAAATGTTGTATAATTGTACTTATTTTGGGATAACAATTGGTAAAGATTAATGTATTTTGAAGCAACTTTTCTCATTTGTGAGGTAATTTTCATATTTTAGAGATATTGTAATTCTAATAAAATAATATTAAGAATATTTTAAATATTATTATTTATTTTACTTTATTTAGTTGTTTAATTTTTTGTATACATTTAATAAAGCATAAACCGATCAAATCGCACAGCAACCGCTAATTTAGATTTAGTGAATTTAACCACACTAGTAGATTAATTGCGTTTGCAATTTTTTCAAACTGTAATTTGTGACGCAATGTATTTTGAAGACTTAAAACCTACCAAATCGCACTGCTTATACATCTAACCAATAGACTGGGAGAATAACCAATAACATATAATAATGAATAGCAAATATATAAAGAAAAGTTGAGCTCAAAATTGAAGCGTGTTTGTTAAGGGTAGATTATAAATTTATAGAGGCTATTTGCTTCTAATAATAAAACATACACTCTTTCTAATTTCTATCACCTATTTTTAAATAATAAAAATTTTGAAAAAAAGACATGATTTAAAAAAAACATATATTGAAAAGTACATGCCAATTGTTGTTTGAAAAAAATCAATATTAAGAAAGCAAAACAAAAAAGAAAAACATGTAACGGAATCAGAAATTTATTTTTCGGCGCAGACGTGTAGAAAACTGAGTTTACTAGCTTGATTTCGCGATTCCAGACAGCAAATAAGACCACATCTGATTCAGTCAGGGCCAACAACTCAAGTTGAAAAAGAGAAAAAGGGGGAAAAACTGGCATTCCTGGAAGCTGCTAGCACGACAGTTGGTAGGTCGAGTAGCCACTTAGCTCCTAGTCCCAAATCGCCATACATGCCAAGCAAACATCAAATTGAACATTAACAGAGTTAACCTGTTGAACCGAGAGAGAGGAGTATTCACCAGAACCCCACTGTTACACCAAAAATCTCCCAAACCCATGCTGACCATCTCACGGAGCAGCCAACTCGAACTGACTACACTCTTCAGGATTGTTTGTCGTGACAGTTTGTGGTATGATTAGTTAAATGCAACTTGAGTTTTTCTATTTCTTCAACTACATGATCATTACTAGTTGGTTAATTGAAATCTATCTAGAAACCGAAACAGTTAAAACTCAAAACTTGACCAAAATCAAAGCAGAGGCTTCTCCGAAGTCTCTCAAACCCTAATTCAATCACTCGCGTGGACAAATGGAATGGATCAAACTGACCCCATTTGGCATCTGCAAGACAAGACAATCCACTACCCAAATATTGACCACTTTCTTCTTTGTAGCAGTTAAAAAAAGAAAAGAAAGGCCATTTTTTTCTAGTTGCCAAGGTGACTAAATTGCAAGAGTGACGTTCCCAAGAATCTACTCAGCCACTATCGGCATTTCTTTAACCGTCAAACAACAACCGCCACGGAGGAGACAATCCTTGGAGTTGGTCTGGTCCTAATACTAAATGCCTAAATGCAAATCTTAATTAATCTCTCTCCCAAATGTCCCACTTACTCCCCCGCTGCCACCACCTCCTCTTCATCGCCACCTTAATAGCATTCCTCCTCTTCCCAACACTAACCCTTTCTCAAAACGACACCGCATCATGCCCTCTGGACTTCAACGCCCTCCGCAACCTCCTCTCCAGCGCAAAACGTGCCAAAGTTCCCACCTCACAGGAGTGCCAGTACGTCCTTCAAGGCCTCCGACTCGTCCAATCACAGTATCTTCAAAAGACGGGGTTATTCCTTCCCCCACTCAACTCGTCCGAATCTTGCTGGCGAGTTTACCAACAACTCGTCGATGAAATCGCTCCGGGTTTCGATATTCGCTCCTCTTGTGGGTTCCAAACGACCTGGATCTCCCAAGGCTGCATGAACATCACCACCAGG
>CAODLS010699589.1:0-12657 GCA_948243855.1 Flueggea neowawraea
GGTAAGACATTTATGCAATGAATTGTATGAAGCATATGTTATTGCTTCCACTGGTAAAGACATTTCGTCTACCGTTCCGTCTTCCTTTTCTTCCCAACAACCAATCAAATATGGTCACAAATTTTTAGATAAAAAAAGAAAGAAATTTAGATCGAGCTCACATTCGGAGCTCGATATTTATCTAACCATTGTTTTTGAGTTTGGTGATAATACACATTTTTAAATTTTGGAGTGGTGGAAAAGGTATAAGCTGACATTTTCAACTCTAGCGATTATTACAAAACAACATTTTGCAGTTCCAAGAGCAAATATTTAGTAATGAAGACAATATTTTGGACGAAAGAATATCAAGATTGACTCCCGAATTATTGAAAACTCAAGTTTGCCTTAATGATTGGGAAAGAGACAACATGTAAAGTCAAGAAGAACTTATACATTCATCATTATCTGACAAATGAGCTAATGATAGTTCAACAATGGCACTCCACTGAAAATAATTAGGTAAGTGAGGTGTAATTATATTAAGGTAAAAAAACTAGAAGTGTTTTCATTCTTTTAAATCCCAAAAGAATACGTTGACAACAAAATATAATTAAGTCTAAATCCATTTTTTATTTTTTGTTCACATTTGTAAAAATTAATTACTTGTATTCTATATTTATTTTAATTATTTGTTGATGAAATTAAGTCCAAGCCCATTTTTTATTTTTCACATTTGTAAAAATTAATTACTTGTATTTCATATTTGTTTTAATTGGTTGTTGTGTTGATGAAATTAAGTTCAAGCCCATTCTTTAATTTTTTGTTTTTCACATTTGTACAAATTAAAGATTTGTAATTGTATTACATAGTTGTTTTAATTATTTTTTTAATGAAATTATTACTTCAATTCCTTCAATTTTTATTAGTGTTTTTTATTTAAAATATAGTAGAGAATATTTATATTCACAATTACATTTAACAATTGCAAACCAAAACCAAACCGAACCGAATCAGGGCCAAAATTGAGTACAACAACATTTAGAAAAAAAAATCTGGTTCAAACTGGAACCGGTCTAAACTGTTGACCAAACCACAGGAACCGCAAACCAAACCTTCTAGAACAGCCCCTGGGCTGTTTGACTAAGGATAAAATTAACCCCTCTTAAGTACTTTTCAAAACTCTGTTAAAATACTAAATTGAGCATTAGCGAATTTCAAGAATCAAACTCCGACCTTTCCATTTTGGTCATTGTTTTGCAGGATTTCAATACATTTCTGTCTCAAAAAAATTGTTCACGGAGACAACCCTAATTACAATAAACAGAAATTAAACATTCCTAATATTAATCAATCATAGCTAAAATTTAATTTCCACACAAACACATATAACAATCTAAGTTTATTTTTACATGACAGCATTCTATCCTTGGCCATATAAAAAAGAATACGCATAACACGATAATAATTACATTAGCACAAGTTTTAGACTATGGGTTGTTTCTTCTTAGACCCCACGTGAGAAGGTAACACAGAGTATATTATAGCATACACCATTGACGGTAAATAAACCACCAAAGCAAGCGCCACAAGCGTAGACAGCGACGCCACCGCCGCAATTGCATGGCCGCTCCCACAAGACACCTTCCCTATAGTCAACTGTACAACATTAGTCATCGAAAGTGTCAGAAACACCACTCCGACCACCGACGCCAACACCGATGAGAAGAACATGAACCCTCGACCTATCCTCAACCTCTGGCTATGTTCGAACCTAGTGTTGCTGAAGATGTTGAGGTGAACCTTCATGGACTTGGCAATTAAGCTGGATAAGAGGAATGTACCGAACGACACCACTTCGTATACGACGAGTCGTTTGCCCAGTAATGGGTCGGCCGCGCATTCGGGTTTGTCTTCGAGCGTTTGTTGGTTGCGAGATGCGAAAGAGAGTCCGATGAAGACTGCGACTGTGAAGAGTGAGTTCACGTTCACGAGATCGTCTAGTGCTTTTGAGTAGACTTCGTTGTGGCTAACTTGGTCTTTGGAGAGGGTTTTGATTAGCTTTTCGAGTTGTTCCGATAAGTCTTCTCCATCCTGGTTCGACTTGAGTGTCTTAGCTGCTTGTTTTTCCCTGAAACAGACAAACTATTACGATCAAATTTCTAAAAAGATTAATGTAATGTTCTTAACATATAGATTGATCATTAGACTAATTATAATAGCAAAAGCACAAAGAAACAAAAAATATATACGTACTCGGACATGATGATACTTTCTTTGTTTAGTTTACTTGGATAATACTGGATCTCTGGTGAATTGTGTGAGGATGGATTTGTATATATATTATGGTTGGGTAGAAGTAGCTAGAGAATGGATAATCAATTTTCTGTCCATGAATTTAATTCGGACTGCTTGGCTCGAACTACCATCTTCTTGCTTTCCTTATGAAAAGCATAGGTTGAATGTTTGGTAATGATCACATTATATGTATATGGATGATATGGCGCCAGTGTCCTGGGGACTTTGTGGCAACATTTATAGTGTGTGTGGATCACCTAGGATGCCACCACGTTGACCTTTTCTTTCTGGTTGTTGTATTGGCTTTTACTCTGTACTTAGTGGGCACATTAAATCAGCGAACGTTGTGATAGAGTAGTACAGATTTCTCCCATCAATTTTTACCGTTAGTAATTAAGAATATGGTACTTCAATAAAAAATAGTAATATTATTCTCAAATTAATTTCATGTAGTTAAATTCTTTAATTTGTACTCTGAATATAATTTGGAAAGTAATCCTTGAGATATTTGAACCATCAAAGTAGAGAGAAGAGAAACTCGTTTTGCCTATAATCCAAACTTTCTTCATGCATAATCTTTAAGGGCAATTACATTAACATTCTAAGGTAACTCATAATCTCTTATTGTGCCACTAAATTTTTAAAAGACTTCTATTACGTTCCTGGCTGTTAACGTTATCCGTCCAAATTCATAAAACACGTTAATTTTTGCTAATCATTACAATCATATTGATATATATTCTACATGTGTCTCGTTAGTCTAAATTAACAACATTAACAATCAAAGATGCAATTAAAAGTTTTTGAAAACTTGGTACAATGAGATATTATAAATTATTCAGCAACGCTAACGTAATTCTCTCCCATCTTTGTTTACTTTTTCTCTAGCATAGGTAAGAAATGCTGGTAACAGTATCTTTCGACTTGCGACCCCAGTGTACTCTATCCCACCATGAGATCTTGCCATCTGCCGTTGGAACGTCAATTATTGATGCTAATGGGACCAAACATTACCACGTCCGTTTGACAGGAAAATTGTTACAAGAAAGAGAAAGAAAAACCAATGGACTTGTAGTACTGAACTACGAATGTATGAAATGTAAAAAAAAATTAATAAAACTAACTGGAGTATTATTTTAGGTAGACTGAGAGTGGAAGACTGCGGATTGGACAGATTGAGTAGATTGCATTAGAAAAAAAGAGAGAGGCACATTTTTTAAACAATCCCGTTCACATTTATCACCAAAGAGCATTATTATCTTAACATGCTCTCTTCTTTCGATAAATAATATTTTTTCATATAAAAAAATAATTAGAATATATTAACTCTATTTTTAATTTATAATATTATTTTTATTAATATTTTTTAAAAATATAAATTATTTATTAAAAATTATTAACTATGAGAGTATATTCATAAAATTATGCTCAAAATTTTTTTGATTTTATAAAATGTCACTTATTTTGAAAAAAAAATTAAAAACACTTTTTTGTGTAAATGAGAGTATGAATTTGTCCAAACGAACAATTACTGGATTTAATTCAAATATAAATGGACTCTGTACACTAATATTGATACAATGATTGAAATTTCATTACCAGTAATCACTGTACGAACAAAGACCGTCTTTAAAACAGTGGAACCCTGTTTCGATCACGCACAATTATCTCCCGTTTACGAATGGTTGATATCAGTTTCAATGCCATATGACAATCCCCACAAACCCAAGATTCTTCATAATTCTGATAGGCGTTCCTGCTGGTATGTTAATCAAACCAAAAACAATTGCTAGTTTCTCGCTATGGTATCTTCCTCTGCAACGTCTAGCAAGACAACAGGTGTCTTAGGATTATACCCTTTTTGTTTCATTTCATCCAGTAGCTGTTCCCACGTTTGAAATATCTGTTCTCGCTGAGGATGAGTCTAGTCTCCTGCAACAAACTCATGAACCACTCCATCAATTGCAATTGAACTCCATCCATGCGTCTTCTTTACGCCTCGTTCTTTCATCAACCTCCTCACTCTTGCAACATCTTCCCATCTTTCTGCTTCAGCATAAATGTTTGATAAAACTACACAAGTACCCATCGTTAAGAGGGTCCAATTCGGAAAGGTATTCAATTGATTCTTCAGCCAATTTAACGTTTTTATGAACGTTGCATCCACCAAGAAGAGCTCCCCACACTACCCCATTAGGCTTGACCGGCATATTCATGATGAATTGACGAGCTTCCTGAAGGAAACCCGCCCGACTAAGGAGATCAACCATGCAACCATAGTGTTGAATTTGAGGTATTATTTCATAATCTCTAATCATGCTGGCAAAATATCTGCGGCCCTCATCAACCAATCCTATATGGCCGCAAGCATGCAATAGTCCTAAAAAGGTCACCTCGTTTGGCTTCATGCCCGCTTCAATCATCTTAGAGAAAAGCCCCAAGGCTTCTTCAGCTTGTCCATACATTGCAAGCCGTGCAATCATTGCCGACCATGACAATTGTTTGCTCTTCCATTTCATCAAAAACTCTCCTAGCATCTTCCGTGCATCCACATTTGACATACGTATCGATCAAAGTATCACAAACATGAATGTTTCTCTTAAATCCGCTTTCATTTGAGTACTCATGAACCCTCCTCCCCACATCAAGTGCAACCAAATCAGCACAAGCCGCAAGAACAGAAACAACAGTCGCTTCATTAGGCTTAATTCCTTCTTCCAATTTAACAAATAAACCAATAGCGCCCTTTGGTTTCCCACACTTAACAAAACCTGAATCATCAACGTCCACGACCTAACATTCCTATCAGGCATACGCAAGAAAAAGCTATAAGCTTCCTCAATATCTCCCTTCCTTACCAACTGCGCAATCATAATATTCCATGTTACAACATCTCTTTGAGGCATTTTATCAAACAACTGTATAGCATCACCCATGCCCCCGCACAGAGCACGTAAATTTACAATCACATTTTGCAAGAACAAATCTTAACCAAACCCAAGTTTCTCTACAATCCCATGAACAATCCTACCATTCACAAAATCGCATAAGATCGAAGACGCTTTTAGCGCAAAAGAACAAGTGTATGCATCAGGCAAAACATCACAATAACGCATTTGGTAGAACAAGAGAATGGCATCAAAAGGATGATCGCTCTCCGTGGAAAGTCTCAAACAAGAGTTCCAAACGGAGGTTGAGGGTTGTGGTTGTTGGAGATAATCGAACAATTGTTGAGCATAAGGGAAGCTAAGAGTGAGAGCACAAACAGGGCAACTTTGGTTAGAGGAAGAGAAGAACGAGGGGTATTGGTTTTGACGAGGTGGGCTCTAATGGAGTTTTAAAGTTGTGGAGAAGATGGGTGTTGAGGCCTTGTGAAGGGGTGGGTTTGAGTTTTGAGTGATGAGATAAGAGTGCTGAGATCATTTCCTTTGTAACAGCCAAAACGGTTTTCCGATAACAAGCCCTCTTTGGATGACGAGATATGTATTCTCAACATTGCCAGGGCTTGTTTGGATAAGCTTGTTAGGCCCTAGCGACTTCTATTTTAAAAAGGGCTAATTACATATAGAAACCAAAATTACAAAAGGGGCACATCTTCATTTTGAGGAGTATCTCTTTGCTTCCGAATTTCAAATTTTGTATGCATTGAAACAAGGACCACGGCGTACCTTTATATATATATATGCTTTGGAATAAAATTTGTTGTAACACCCAAATCTCAATTTCTCTGATATCATACCACATCATTAAATAAATTTTCAAAAAAATTACAAAAAAAATTATCAAATATTTCTCTTAAACTTTTGTCAAAACATAAATCTAACTATATGGAAAGAAAAACAAACACCCAAAAAAAAGGCAAAAGAAAATTATAAAAAACAATAAAAAATATATCAAATAAAAAATAAATCCTACCACAAAAATAATTCAACTAATCAATAAAAACTTGTTACTCAATAATAAAAAAATTTTATTCGGTAATATTCATGATACTTTTTTATTTGTACGTCCTTATTTTTTCTAGTAATGTGTCAACCTCAATTTCAAATAACTCTTGCACCATTCACTTTCTACTTTTGTCTACACAAAAGAATGCTTATGACTTTTTCAAAATAAAAAATGAAAAAAGGTAAAGAAATGTTTACCTTTGGAAGAAGCTTGAAATTTGAAATACTCTTATAAAATCTAATTGCCAATAAACTAGTTTTCGTAGCTTTTTTCTTTGTATTCCGCTTCAATTGTATACCCTGCAATAATAAAAATTAACTCTCCAACAAAGTAGTTCATCTCACACCAATATTCATCTCAAGTGTTTCACCACTTTATTTGTTGATAAAAACCATACCAACCAAATCCCAATTTTTCTAAGGGCTAATTACATAACAATTCTCAATCAGAAATCAACCAAAAAATAACAACTGACCAACTAAAACAAATTAAGCAAAAAACTAGAAATAAACCAAAAAATAACCACGGACCAATTAAGCAAAAAAAATAAACCAGAAAAAAACCAAAAATCAACTGAAAAACAAACACTATTAAAGCAAATTAAGCAAAAAATCAACTAGAAAACAAGCATAAATCAACCAAAAAACAACCATTGGCCAAATAAAGAAAATTAAGCAAAAAAATCAACAAAAAAAATTAGAAATCAACAAAAAAAAGCCACTAACCAACTAAAGCAAATTAAAATTTACAACCAATATAATAACCAACCAAACAGAAATGTCGACGACTTGTTGAATGGTAAGAACAAAGGACAAAAACTTAGAAGAATGTAGAAAATGAATGCACGCATCAAAAGAGATAACAAGGAAAAATAGAAAGCGATATAACCAAAAAAAAACAAAAATCAACGAAAAAACAACCATTAACCAACTAAAGCAAATTAAGTAAAAATCAACTAGAAAATAACCAAAAAACAACCATTAACCAACTAAATAAAATTAAGATTTACAACAGATGTAATAACCAACCAAATAGAAATGTCATCAACTTGTTGCATGATAAGAATAAATGACAAAAAATTCGAAAAATTGAGAAAATGAATGCACACATCAAAAGAGATAACAAGGAAAAATAGAAAGCGATACTACAAAAAATCAACCAAAAAAACAACCACTAACCAACTAAAACAAATTAAGATTTACAACCGATGTAATAACCAACCAAACAGAAATGTCAACAACTTGTTACATGGTAAAAACAAAAGATAGAAAGTTGGGGGAATGGAGAAAATGAATGCATAAGCCAATAGAGATAACAAGGAAAAAATTGAAAGCGATACACTAAAAAATCAACCAGAAAATAACCAAAATCAACGAAAAACAACCACTAAATTACTACTATTTAGAATGTACAATTTGTAATAATAATTTGTTTTATAGGCTTTGCTTATGGAGTTTTCAAAAATAAAACCATTACAACCAAAAATCAACAAAAGAAAAACCAAATATCAACTAAAATAATTAATTTCATTCCAGAAATTATTTTATAATATTTTAAAGTATTTTTCTAAGTAATAATTGAAATAAATTTTTGAACTATTATAAAAAATTATTTCTGAATATTTTCAAATTCATACACTTAATTATAATTTTTTTCAAAATATTCTCATGATTTATTTTCAATCATATTTGAATAATAATTGAAATATATTACATATGTTATAAAACAAATTTTCTGAGAAGTTCCCACATTTATTATGACTTTCCTAAAATCTCCAAAAAAATTTGGAACTTTTTGACCTTCGGAGATATTTATTACAAATTATTTTCTCCTCATCTATTAGAAAAATCATAATAAATACTAAACTTTTCAGAAAAAAATTTATTCATCAATACTTTGTATATTTCAGTATCTTTCTAGAAATAATTTTTATGAAAATTTTGGACTTCAGGAACTATATTAAATAATTTTTTTAAGTTCATTATTATTATTGCATTCTTGATGTTCTTCATAAAAAATCCAGAAAATTGCAGTAATCAACCTTCAATGTTTGTACTCTTATATCTTCTTGTAGAGTTGTTCAAATTTAGTTCCGTTTGTTTAGTTGTAAAGTCCACATTTCCTATTTTCAATCTGTACTTTGTTTGAATGCTTATATGAATCAAATCATAACGAGAATTCATCTTAAAAATCTGAAATCATCAACTTCAACAAAAAACCAGATTTCTAGAAAATTTTCAGATTTTCAACATGTTCAACATGCAATTTTTGAACATTCATAACTTGCAGTGTAAAGCACTAAATGCACATCCGTTTGATTCCTCATAAAGTTAACATAGTATAATTCAAATTAATGTAAAATATTCTAGAAAAACACACAAATTAATAACGAAAATTGAGCATCAACTTGCACAAAACCAGTGTTTCATGTAGAGACTGCTAATTACTATTGAAAGATCAAAGAGTGGCTCAGGACACAGAGAACAAACCTAGTAGACAGCTAGAGTAGGATTTGGATCAAACTAATCAACAAAGATAGAATCAACAAACCTAAATCAAACTAATTGCATATTTTGTGTAAACAAATCAACAATTCTGAATAAAAAGAAAACAAAAAAGTGAACCTCTTTTTCTTGGATTGGAGCTTGTTCTCGTTGATCTTCCGGCCACCGCCTTCGGTGGTGTTGCTAGCACCTTCCTTCTATCTATCAGGTACTGTCATCTTTGAAAGCTTCTTTTCAGCTAAACATATCAAATAAAATCCAAATTACACAAAATTACACAACCACAAAACCAAAAAAAAATTAAAAAGATTATTGCTTCTGGAAAATACTTACACTTCTCGCACACCATTGCTTATCGCTTCTCTCAATTGTCAATTCGAAATTCACAAAATCGAAACCCTAATTGAATGGCCCAGAGAGAGAATGAAAGATTTTATGCCTTCTCTTGAATCTAATGAAAGTGTGCGTGTGCACTCACACACAAACAGAGAAAGAGAGAAAGAGAACCTGCAAGGAGGAGAAGAATGCGTACGACAGCAGTGGCGATCTAGAAAGAGAAATGGTAGAGAAGTGGAGGTTAGATCTGGAAAGAGAAATAGCAGAGAGGACAATGATAGTGAAGGCAAAGTGGAGGTGGACGACAACGAAGGAGATGCGTCGCAGAGGTGAAACGCTATGGCTACGGAGGAGCAGCGAAACGAAGAAATTCAACGGAGGAGACGCGTCGTAGAAGAGAAGCACAACAGCGACAAAGGACCAGCGAGACAAAGGAGGAGCAGGGGAAAGGACAAAAGAGAGAGAGGGGAGAGAAAAAGAGAAAGAGAAAGGGTGAGAGAGAGAGGCGCACAAGATATCAACATAGGCATATTGAATATGAATACAGGAATACATATGTAAAATAGAATTTCCAAGCGTGCAGAGCAAAAGAAAATGCGAAAATGACATCCTTGTCGTAATTTCCTCTTTTAAAAACTAGATAGACCTTCAAGCGCTTACTCGTGAAATTTTTACATATTATATATTAACATAATAAAATTATAAATTAACAATTTAATGGGTTAAATTTATCAAAGATCACTGAATTTTATGATTCAGTTTAAATTAATTATTAAAATTTAAATTTATTCAAAATAGTCATTTAACTTTGTTAAAAAATTTAGGACAGTCACTCTACTATTTTTTGTTGCTGGAGTTCATGAGTAGACTGTCACGTCATCAATTTTTTACACATCAATGTGTCACGCGGATCAGAATAAAAATATAGGTTATAATAGTTTCTACACAGACATTTTTATTCTGGTCTGCGTAGCACACTTATGTGTAAAAAATTGATAATGCAGCAGTCCATTCATGAATTCTGGTAATAGAAAATAGTAGAGTGACTATTTTGAACTTTTTAGCAAAATTGAATGACCGTTCTGAACAAATTTAAACTTTAATGACCAATTTGAATTAAGTCACAAAATTTAGTAATTATGGATAAAATTAACCCCAATTTAATTAACAGAATTCAACAAATACGGTAGTTATCAACATTGAAAAGTTCAAAGTTCATCTTACAGATGGAACAAAGTAAAATGACTTAATTGATATTAGTAATTACAATGATACAATTGCCTATAGTTTGCAAAAATACAGAACACTTAGAGTAACAAAACATGTAAGAGCATCTCCAATGCTATTTTTAATTTGTTATTTTTCTTTATATTAAAGAATTATTTAAGAAAAAACACCTACAATGCTCTATTTATTCTACTATTTATCTCTAAAAATAATATAAAAAGTAGTTTTGACTAACCATTTTTATTGAGTGCAAAATAACTCTTTATTGGGTCTATCATTAATGAAATTTTTCATATATTTATTCTCATTAACTAATCACCTTTCAATGTTTAATGAATTTTAACAACTTAAAGAGTAGAGGAGAGAGTAGTATTAGAAAACACATTTATTTTCAATCTATTTAATTAATGGTGCTATTTATTTTCATTAATAGCACTATTGAAAATGCTCTAATAAATGTAATGATAACTTAAATTATGCTGTCTTTGACAACTTAAATTTCTTAAGTTTGATTCTACCATTTTGTTGCTTAGTTTTCACTTTTTCTTTTCTTTGATTTTTAACTTCAAATCTGGCATTTTCTTCAACAATTTGAATTTCTTAAACACCAAAATGATTAGTCTTTGTATGAAGCCTCTTTCCAAGATTCAGTATTAAGGATAATTATTACATTGTTATTATTAATTTGTATAAAATTGGTTAGACACCAAATCTCTTAGTGATCATATAAACACTACTCACTTGTATATGTGATTTCTCAGCACCATTTGTTTGGAAGTATGTGCGTAGGTAGCGTCTCTGTAAAGCAGAAGTAAGAGAAAGAAAATGCAATCAACAAAACAAGCTGATGGCTAAGACAAGCAAATAACCAATCATTCCTTAGAAGGCATCGAGTTCTGAAAAACACACATTTCCATCAAATCCATAAAAACACTTGGAAGTTCAGTGCTTTGTATTCCTACTTCATATACCGGCAATTGCAGCCTGAAATGTGGATTCTTAAGACTTATCATGGTCTGAGATTGTTCCCGTCTTCTAGCATCCATTGACGTGGTAGTTATCACATAAAATATACAGAGACTATGGACAACTTTTATTTGCATTCTTGGAAGACCAGAAACCAAATAATAAAGCGATTTAAAACCACTTTAACGAAAGATTCTACTGGGAATTCAGCATCAAGCTTGAGCCAATTCCCAGCTCGCCACACCAAGTAACAGACTCAGCAGTCAGTTCCATGAGTGCAGCAATGAGCATGACAAAAGCAGAGACATTTTGACAGAGAAAATAACCAGGCAATTCAATTCAATGACTTCCAACACCTTGACATAGAATGTTTCTGGTTTCAAAAGAAAAAAAGACGAGTGTTTCCGAAATAACATGTAACCAAGTACCAAGATTTATTTGGTGAGCTGTACCAAGGTTATAGGCAAGTAACAGAAGACAATTAATGCATAGCTTCTTTTGTTGCAGCAAGAAAAGAGTCAGCTAAGCATGTCTAAGGAAGCAAGCAAATAATAACGGTAAAAAATAAGAGAATCTGCTCTCTGAGAAAACAAAAACCTGATTACCGAATGTAGACCAAGACTTTTGATCATCCCACCCTGATCTGGTGATTCCCTACAAAGCTGAGTTTTCTAAACATCGAGATAGTGCAGATGCTAAACTCTAAGATTCATCAATTACCAAAATGAGGAATTTGTAAGCAATTGGCCAAAGCATTGTTCAAAATATGCATTCAAGCTATAAAATGTATGTCCAACGCAGAAAGATATAAAATCAGTAACAAATATATTCATACCAATAAACCACTAGAACAAGAGAAGTTAAGGATAGATTGAGCATTAAAAAAAAAAGATAGCTTGAGCATTGAGTCCCCTAGCAGATCCTAAAGAAACTGGAAATGCTAAACCTATGCTACTAGTTCTACATCTATATAACAAAGATATATGAATCCATTCAAAAGAAAGCAACAAGAAGCATCAAAGCATAGAACTTCAAGTTTGATTAAAAAAAATTGTAAATCGAAACTTAACATCTAAAGCATCAAAGTACCACCAGTTAAGCATTCAAATTTCAGAACACCCCAAAATCCCAATCTACCATTGAGCAACCCAACAATTCAAAACTATGCCGCCACAACCACCATAAATATCCTCTAATACAACATAACAACCTCGTTCTCTTCGTGTTTTACAGTATAATCAAGTTTAATTTGCTTGATACCACAATGATTGAACAATCACTAGTGCAAAAAAGAGTAAACAGCAGTGGAAATATAAACCAAAAGAGCAGAAGAAACCAGGACGACTAATGCTGTGACAGCATGAACAGCATTCTTACTCCCACAAGACAACATCCCCAG